>BMBC01012329.1:0-93532 GCA_014362705.1 Columba janthina nitens
GGAGGCGCAGCGTTCACCCGGGGCTAAGCGGTCGTTATTCATAGCTAAACACATGGAACAACCTGGTAAACGCCATTCAAAACCAGCTTCGATAAAGATTTTATCTAAGCCTTCTTTTTCCGCTTGTTCTCGCACTAAACCTGAACCCGGTACGACTAAAGCTTGTACACCGTCTGCTACTTTGCGTCCTTTGGCGATCGCTGCTGCTGCACGCAAATCTTCAATACGAGAGTTGGTACAAGAGCCAATAAAGACTTTATCAATGGTTACATCCGTTAATTTAATACTGTGTGGCAAATCCATGTAGGCTAGGGCTTTTTCCGCAGATTGACGCTCAATCGGATCGGACATTTCCGCTGGATTTGGGATCGGCTGATTAATACCAATCACTTGTCCTGGGTTGGTACCCCAAGTCACTTGTGGTTCGATTTCACTGGCTTCTAGCGTGACAACGGTATCAAATTCCGCCCCTTCATCGCTATGCAACGTTTGCCAGTAGGCGACAGCCTCGTCCCAATCTTTGCCTTTCGGCGCATAAGGTTTGTCTTTTAAGTAAGCAAACGTTGTTTCATCGGGCGCAATAATACCGGATTTGGCACCTAACTCGATAGCCATATTGCAGACGGTCATGCGTCCCTCCATGGAAAGATCGCGGATCGCTTCACCACAGAATTCCACAACGTGTCCTGTGCCACCGCCCATAGTGGTTTTACCGATGATGGCTAACACGATATCTTTCGCGCTAATCCCGTCACGTACTTTGCCACGCACTTCAATTTTCATTTTTTTTGCACGTGCTTGTTTAATGGTTTGGGTGGCAAGCACATGCTCAACTTCGGAGGTGCCGNNACCGTGGGTGGCGGTATGCGAGTCACCACAGACAATGGTCATACCCGGTAGAGTTAAACCTTGTTCTGGTCCCATGACATGCACAATACCTTGATTGATGTGGTTAATATCGTAGAGTGTGATGCCAAATTGTTCAGTATTTTTGGCTAACTCTACCATTTGCACTCGTCCCATTTCGCCTGAGCCCGCTAGATCACGGCTATCGGTTGGGACATTGTGATCCATCGTGGCAACAGTTTTACTCGGTTGACGAACGGAACGTCCCATGGCGCGCAAACCATCAAAGGCTTGTGGGGAGGTCACTTCATGCACTAAATGGCGGTTGATGTAAATCAATGGCGTTTCGCCATTGGCTTGGTGGACGACATGTGCGTCGAAGAGTTTTTCGTATAGGGTTTTGGACATTGTGTTATTCCTAATGATGTTTGAGCTTTAATTATTTTATTCTGAGCCTTTCTCTCCTTTTTTGCTTGTGCAAGAAAGGAGCAAAAAACACACCCCGACTAAACTGCTTATCCGATTTCCGTGTGGATTTTTTCACGGAAAATAAGTTGTCTTCGCCTTGCTACGCAACGTTATTTTCCTAAAAATCCCCACTACACTCGGGCAGTTTACACGGGGACAATGTTAATATTGATAAAAAAGTGCGGTGACAAAAACTTTAGTTTTTGAACGTTGGCTTTGCCAACGGTGGCGAAGCCATAGTAATCGTTAAGAACGATTACGTATAATTTTTTTAAAGTTTTATTCTACCGCTTGGGCGATGAAGTCGCCCATTTGTTGGGTTGAAAGTGGTTGGCTTTCATCGGCTAAATCAGCAGTGCGGTGTCCTGCTGCGAGGACGTTTTTCACAGCGTTTTCAATGGCTGTCGCGGCTTCATTTAAGTTGAAACTGTGGCGTAACATCATGGCTGCCGATAAAATTTGGGCAATCGGGTTAGCGATGCCTTTGCCTGCGATATCCGGCGCGGAGCCACCAGCGGGTTCATATAAACCAAAGCCTTTTTCGTTCAGACTGGCAGAAGGCAACATCCCCATTGAGCCAGTGATCATCGCACATTCATCGGAAATAATATCGCCGAAAATATTCGAACAGAGTAACACATCGAAAAATTCAGGTTGTTTGATTAATTGCATAGTAGCGTTATCAATGTAGATATGATCTAATGTCACCTCAGGGTAATCTTTCGCCACATCACATACCACTTCACGCCATAAGACAGAACTGATCAACACATTGGCTTTATCTACGGACGTCACGTGTTTGCTACGTTTCATTGCAGTTTCAAAAGCAACGCGAGCAATACGTTCAATTTCATAACGATGATACACTTCCGTATCAAAGGCTTTTTCATTGGCACCTTCGCCTTCACGTCCTTTCGGTTGACCAAAATAAATGCCACCGGTTAATTCACGTACAGTGACCATATCAAAGCCTTTGGCAGAAATATCGGCACGTAATGGACAGAATTTTTCTAACCCTTTGTAAAGGGTGGCTGGACGTAAGTTACAGAATAAGGCAAAGTGTTTGCGTAGTGGCAATAAGGCGCCTCGTTCGGGTTGCTGCGCTGGTGGCAAATGTTCCCATTTTGGTCCGCCTACTGAGCCAAATAAAATCGCATCGCTTTCTTCACAGCCTTTTAAGGTCGCTTCAGGTAGTGGTGTACCGTGCTTGTCGATGGCAATGCCACCCACATCAAAGGTACGGTAATTTAATTGGAACGAGTATTTTTGTTGTACCACGTCTAACACTTTAATGGCTTCTGCCATGATTTCTGGTCCGATACCGTCGCCACTTAATACCGCGATGTTGAATGTTTGCATTTGGTTTTTCCTTTTGATCTTTTAATGAAGTTTGTCTTGGATGAATTTCTTCTTATCACATACTGGCATCATATCTGTTTAAAGTGCGGTGTGTTTTGAATCCGTTTTTTTACACGCCAGCAATTTTATGTAATTTCAAATCTGCCACTTTTTGCGAACGGTAAATGGCATTAATCGCATGAATCAAGGCTCTGGCAGAAGATTCCACAATGTCAGTCGCAAGTCCCACGCCGTGGAAGCGTCTGCCTTCATGTTCCACCACAATATCCACTTGCCCCAATGCTTCGGCACCTTCACCTTTAGCCGTCAAGTTGTAGTTAAGCATTTTTATCTCTAAGTCGGTGATCGCTAAAATCGCATTGTAAACTGCATCAACAGGTCCATTACCACCGTTAGACACTTGGCTCATTTTTTTGCCGTCTAATTCCACTTGCACAAAGGCAGACGCAGGTAAGTGGCTGATACATTGTGAAGTGATCACGTCTAAGGTTAAGCGATCTTCATCGCCTTGTTGCATATCAATAAACGCAAGCGCTTCTAAATCATAGTCGAAGACTTGCCCTTTTTTATCCGCCAATTTCAAGAATGCTTCATAGAGTTTATCTAAATCGTAATCACTTTCTTGGTAGCCCATCTCGCTCATATGGTTTTTCACCGCGGCACGACCTGAACGCGCGGTTAAGTTCAATTTTTCTTTTTTTAAGCCAATGCTTTCAGGCGACATAATTTCATAAGTATTTTTATGTTTCACCATGCCATCTTGGTGGATACCTGAAGAATGGGCAAAAGCATTGGATCCCACAATCGCTTTATTCGGTTGGATTGGCATATTACAAAGTTGGCTCACCATTTGGCTGACACGGTGAATTTCTTGTGTGTTAATGCGAGTATCTAAACCATTGAACATATCTTGGCGCGTTTTAATTGCCATCACTACTTCTTCTAATGCGGTATTACCGGCGCGTTCACCGATCCCGTTAATGGTACATTCAATTTGTCGTGCGCCATTTTGAACCGCGGTTAATGAATTGGCAGTTGCCATCCCTAAATCATTGTGGCAATGCACAGAAATAATCGCTTTATCAATGTTTGGTACACGATTCATCACATTCGCAATAATATCGCCGTATTGATATGGCAAACAGTAGCCGACAGTATCGGGAATATTGACAGTCGTGGCACCGGCTTTAATTGCGGCTTCTACAATACGACAGATATTATCAACACCCGTACGTCCGGCATCTTCACAAGAAAACTCCACATCATCGGTGTAGTTTCTCGCGCGTTTCACGGCATGGATCGCCATATCGACCACATCTTCAAAGGTACGACGTAATTTGGCTTCCACATGTAAAGCAGAGGTGGCAATAAAGGTGTGAATACGGAATGCCTCTGCCACTCTCAATGCTTCTGCTGCAGCATCAATATCTTTATCCACGGCGCGAGATAAAGCACAAACGCGACTATTCTTAATATGGCGGGCAATGGTTTGCACCGATTCAAAATCCCCAGCAGACGAAATGGGGAACCCAACTTCCATCACATCCACGCCTAAACGTTCCAAGGCGAAGGCAATTTGTAATTTTTCTTTTACCGTTAAGCTGGCTTTTAATGCCTGTTCGCCATCACGTAATGTGGTGTCAAAAATAATGATATTGTCTGCCATATTGGGATCCTTATTGTTGTTCGTGTTGTGCTATTTCGGGTATTTAAGTACAGTCGTCTTTTTTCGTTTTCATAAAAAAAGACCCGCTTACATGTGCGGGTCTAATTTGTTGGATATTTTACTGTTTTTTATCCACAACCTAGCCGCACAATGACTGTGTGAGCAGAAGGTTGAGCGATAAAGAACACATGGTAAACATAAGTAAAAAAATCCTTGTTTTGAAACTGTAACGGTTTTCATATTACCGATTAATATAAGGCTGTCAAATAAAATTTTGGTGTTTAATTTGTTTTTATGGAGGATTTTTAGAAAAGTATAAGTATAAAAAGCTATTTTTATTGTTCTTTTTGGTTTCTGACTCTGTGTTATTACGTGAAGGGGTATTTTTATCCTGTATTTTCTATCATGTATATGAAATACCACTTTTTATTGCATAAGTGAGATGTTTGAGCACGTCTTGAGTAAGACGCGTGTTATCACACATGCCCGTGATAAAGGTTTAGCTAAGCTAAACTAAACAATTAAAACCTCAATACCTTTTTCGATGAGTTTGTCTTTCATTTCTGTCGGTAACTTATCATCAGTAACAATAGTATGGATTTTTTCTAAGCCACAGACGATATTTGGTGTTTTTCGTCCAAATTTACTTGAATCAGCAAGGACAATGATTTTTTTGGCGGCGTTACACATTAATGAACTGACGCGATAAACTTCATTAAACGTCGTTAATCCAACGTCAAGATCAAGACCATCAGTACCAATAAATAACGTATCAAAAGTTGAACCAATGAAAACAGATTCTGCAAAATAACCATGAAACGACGCTGATTTTTCACGGAATGATCCGCCAGACATTAATAAGTTATAGGATTTATTGAGTTGTAGAACAGCATTAAAGATCGTTAAGCTATTTGTCATGATAGACAAGTTATCAAATGTGGTTAAATTGGGGATAATTTGTAGGACAGTACTGCCGGCATCAAAGATAATAGAATCGCCTTCGTTGATGAGGGTGGCGGCTTTTTTTCCAATTCGTTGTTTTTGGCTGAGGTTGACATTGGTTTTAAAATCAATAGGCGGGTCTTGTTCAAGATCTTTTTGGGTAACGACGACACTACCATAGGTTCTTAAGACTTTATTTTGTTTTTCCAACGCAGTGAGATCTTTACGAATTGTTGCACCAGTGAGATGAAAATGACTCGCTAATTCATCGACTTTGGTTTTTCCATTTGTCATTAAATAATTAAAAATATGCTGCTGTCTTTCAAAAGGTTTCATGTTTTGTTCCTATATCTTAGCAAGCATATTTTTGTGTTATCTTGCTAATCGTCTTCCAGTTTTTTGATCACATCTAGTCGTGTGGGTAATCGTGCATCTGCAATAGCAAACTGAGCATTTTGGTAATGAGTATTCACAATAAATGTACGTAAATTTGCTGCTTTCGCAGCAATCAGACCGACAACACTGTCTTCAATGACAAGACATTCCTTGGATGAAATACCTAATTTTTGGATTGTTTTCAAGTATACCGCGGGATGTGGTTTACCGAATTGCTCATCATCTGCACTACATTGTAGTATAAAGTAACCCCATAATTTTAATTTATCAAATATTGCCTGAATTATTTTGGGGGGAGGATGAGGTAGCAACTGCCATTTTGATATGTCTTGCTTTCAGGAAATGCAGTAATTTATATAATCTCAACATTGACTTGCCTTCTTGCAAAATAGCGTGATACGCATGATTTAAAATCGTAGCCACTAATCTTTGTGTGGTAGTCGGTAAATTAAAATGTTGAATCCAAATACTCGCAATTTCGTCAATACGTTTACCACGTGTTAATTGTTCACAGGTTTATATAGTAATGTGAATATCAACGTTTGCTAAGGCATGAGTTTGTGCTTTGCCCAGTGTGGTTCAGAATCAATCATGACACCGTCCATATCAAAAATCATGCTACTTATTTTCATTTATTTCTCAGCCGTATTATAGATATTTTGTGATTAAAAGTGTATCAATTGAAAGAAAAAAATTTTCATTGTTAAGTATTTAGTTTCTATATAACGATGAAATTGCAATTTTTAAAGCAAATTGTGATTTTTTATCTTTTGGGAAAATGTGTTCTGGTTGAATTTGATCTACTTTTAAGCCAATAACTTGGTCACATGTTTGTGGGCGAGCAAATACAGAAAATCCTTTCATTTGTAAGCTATCAATAACGGTCTCATTATCGTCTATTGCGAGTACAATGATTGACTTTGGATTAAAACGTCCACTGTTTCTACCGGTTAAGATTTTGCCCTTTTGACTGATCGACATAAACGCGCGATTAAATGCGGAAATTTGTTGCCAGCCAAGGATAATCTGTATAAGCCACATAAAAGCGGCGAAGAAAATCAAGATTGTTGTGGTATCCATGGTTCCTCCGAAAATTGAAATAACTTTTAGCCCAGTTTTGTATCTCGTTCATTTCTAAGAAGAATGCATATTTTTTCAACTAGGCTAAAAGTCACCGCACTTTTGTTCATTTAGAACATCACTTGCCCGCCAGTGATATTAATTGACTGACCAGTACAATAGGATGCTTCTTCACTGGCATAAAATTTCAAGACATTTAGGACATCTTGATAATCACATCCACGTTTAAGTGGTACTTTATCAATGTAAACTTGTTCTACTTCTTCTTCAGGAATCCCTAATTTTTTCGCATATTGGGGAATTAAAGATTGGAACATCGGTGATTTGAGTAAGTTACCTAACATTAATGAATGTACTGTAATGCCATAATCTGCAAGATCTAATGCAAGAGATTGAGTTAAACCTACACCACCAAATTTTGCGGCACTATAACCTGAATTGTGTTTACTACCGACTTTACCAGATTTTGAGTTGATTTGAAT
Source organism: Columba janthina nitens (assembly GCA_014362705.1). NCBI lineage: Eukaryota > Metazoa > Chordata > Aves > Columbiformes > Columbidae > Columba > Columba janthina. The sequence goes on from BMBC01012329.1 coordinate 7,240, forward strand.
AATACGACCTTTGATACCGTCTCTGATCATTAAACGAGAAAAATGCTTCGCACAAAGGAAGTAACCCGTTAAATTGACTTTTACGGATAAATCAAAATCTTTCAAATCGAAATCATAAATTGGGGAAGCTTTGGCGGTGCCGGCGCTATAAACCAAGAGGTCAATTTTTCCAAAAGCTTGATCTGTAGCATGCACGAGCGTTTCTACGCTCGTTTCATCTGCGGCATCGACTTGCAACCCAATTGCATGTCCTATCCCTTGTTGTGTATTGATACGAGTAGCCACTTGCTTCGCATTTTCGCCATTAAGATCAGCCACGACAACACGGTATCCTGCCTCAGCAAGCCCTTCGGATAAGAAGGCACCTAATGTTTGTCCTCCACCAATAACGACTGCAACTTTTGACATAATTTTTTCCTTCTTTAAAACTAAATAAATTATTTTTCATCACGTTTGATCGTGAATAAACTATTGATTGCCACACTTTCAGGTGGAGGACCTTGTAGATGAATGCTCCCTGGAAATTCAGCAACGACTGCACCATCAAAGCGCCAAGTGACGTGTCCAAGTTCTTTGAAGTTGAGATTTGCGACATCCCCTATCGCAGTAATGTAATAAGGTTCTTCATTAAAATTCACCTGATCACCAAGCTGTAAATTTTCGTGTAGTTCGCCGTGGGTGTGAATATAACAGTAATCAGCTATATCCTCTGGCACACCTTGTTTAAAGGTGATCAACATGCCGTCATCTAAGGCTTCAGCCGCAAAATTACCAATTTGAATAAATCTGCTTTGATAAAGCGTTTTCATAACTACAATCCTTATCTGTATCAATCTCGAAGTTAAATAGAGGTAATGGACGTCTAGACAACGTCCATTACGTTAAGTTTAGTGATAGATAAAAGCAGAAACTAACCAAGCGATTAATACTGTTGGTGCTCCCGTTAAGAAACGTCCAACTAATACAGCAGGTACGCCAACACGTACAGTATCTTGCTTGGCCTCTGCCATAGATAAGCCTACAGGGATGAAATCACAAGCTGCCTGAGCGTTGATAGCGAATAATGCGGGTAGTGCTAAGTGCGGTGGAATATTACCTAAACCTATTTGTGTTCCAACCAAAACACCAATCACTTGGGCGATTACTGCACCAGGTCCTAAGAATGGCGAGAGGAGTGGGAAAGAACAGATCAGGGCAAGCGTGATGAGACCTATAGGGCTATTTGCTAAAGGCGTTAAGCCATGTGCAATCACATCACCTAAACCTGAAGCAATAATAATACCAATTAAGGCAGAAACGAATGCCATGAATGGCAAGATCGTTTTTAATACAGTATCGATAGTATCTCGTCCAGCTTGGAAAAAAACAGCAACAATAGAGCCCATGCCAATACCAATTCTCGCGAGTAAACCATCACTTTGTTCAGTGATTTTTTTATTCGTATCATATTCTTTATATTGTTGAGTTGGCGTAGGGGGTTCCGTCACGCTTTCTATCAGGTTCAGATCCGCATCAATTAACTGTATATGTTGTGGTTTGACCGCTGATACATAAATATCTTCCACAATATATGCAGCGAGTGGACCGGATTTCCCCGTCGCATGTATGTTAATCGTTGGAATGCGGCGTTTGGGATAAAGACCACAACGTAGTGTGCCACCACAATCAACAATCGCAATGCCAATTTCTTCTGTCGCAGGTTCACCCTCTTTAAAACCATCTACGGCTTCCCAGCCAGTTAGTTCAATTAGTCTATCAACAATAGCAGGACGAGTACCGCCTGTCATATACAGAATTTTTTTGCCTTCAACTAATGGTAAAGTTAAAGGACCTCCCCAGCCACCGTTTCCTTTCTCAATATAAATTGCTTTATTCATATTCTGTTGCTCCTTATTTTTGCCAGATCATTAATGAGTGATTCTGACTTCTCTATCTAGCTTGATGCCCATTCTTTTTTCGAAAAGTGCAGTCGTAAAATCAGTAATCCAACCACGGAAAAAGTTAGTTACCATACCGACTAACAAGTAACTGATTGCTAATGGACCGAGTGGTAAACCTAAAGTTGTTAAGCCACTTGCGATGCCCAAGTAAACAAAGAGTTCACCCGGATTAATATGTGGGAATAAACCATTCATTGAGTGGCAACTATACGAAGCCGCAGCATAATAGCTCGGTTTGTAACGCTCAGGTAAAAAGCGACCTAAACTTAATGTCATGGGATTACAAAAAATAAAAGTCCCGATGACGGGGAGAATGAAATAGCGAGAGATTGGATTGCCGGCACTGCGTTGAGCAAGACGCTCAATACGTTCTTGTCCAATAAAATTAATTAGAGCGTTCATGACAACTAAGAGAGAAATTAATAAAGGTAGGATGCCTGTCATCATACTCACTAAAACTTCCCCTCCTTTTTGAAATAACCCAATAAACCACTCGGCACCATGTGTAATGTATTCGATCATACGACCTCCTATATGAAGAGTTGATATTGTGTTGCTGTAGAACGACAACGTGTTTGATCATAGATCATTTCTGTTTTGAAAAAAGTGAGTTAGATCACAATTTGAAAATAAATTTATCAAAATGAAATAAAAATATTTCATTTTAAGTTTTTTATTTTTCATTTTATTTATTGGTAAGATAAACGAATATTCAATTTGAAATATAAAAAGGTCACAGGATAGGGAACGCAAGGTAATGCAGAAAGAAGATAGTAAGGAAGGGAATAAGAACAAAAAAGTGCGATAAACCTGTTTTAAATGGATAGCGCACTTTGCTAAAAAAGATCAGAAGGTATTACATTGATTAGGATCGCCGCTGTTTAAGCCACGTTTGAACCAATGTAAGCGTTGTGCTGAAGTACCATGGGTAAAACTATCGGGGACGACATAGCCTTGACTGCGTTTTTGTAGGCGATCATCTCCCACCGCTTCAGCGGCATTGAAAGCTTTTTCAATATCACCAGTTTCAAATAAGCCCGTTTTTGACGCTTGATATGCCCAAACACCGGCAAAGCAATCTGCTTGGAGTTCTACTTTAACGGAAAGTTGATTGGCTTGTGTTCGGCTTGTTTGTCCTTGCAGTTGATGGACTTTCGGTAAGATACCAAGCAGGTTTTGGATATGATGCCCCACTTCATGTGCAATTACATAAGCAAATGCCGCCTCGCCGTCAGCACCAAGTTTCGTTTTCATGTCCTGATAAAAGGATAAATCCAGATACACTTTGCGATCATTTGGGCAATAAAACGGTCCCATCGCCGATTGCCCTGTACCACAAGCGGTGTGAGTCACGCGGTTATAGAGCACCATCACAGGGGCTTGATAGCGTTGTTGCTGTCTAGCAAAATAATTGCCCCATACGGTTTCTGTATCCGCAAGCACCACTCGAGATAAACTGTTGAGTTCTTGTTCTTCTTGACTTGCCAATGGACTGGATTGTTGCATGCCAAAATCGGGAGTGCCGACTAAACTGGATAAATCCACACCGTAATAGGCACCAATGAGTAAAATAATGATGCCTAAGATGCCTGTTTTCTTACCGCCACCTAAACCACCGCTTGAGGCACGACGATCTTCTACATTCGTGCTTTCTCTACGACCACGCCAACGCATAATATGTTCTCACTTGTTGTCATCAAAAGGGTATTTTAGCCTAGATTGTTCAAAGTGCGGTCAAATTTATGCAAAAATTTTCAAGTTGTGTAAAGATTTGCCTTAGTCGTGGACTTCATTGCATGATTCCGTTATGGTCTAGTTGATTTTTTAACAAAAGAGGAATGTATTATGGGCTTATTTGATTTTGTCAGTGATATTGGGCGTAAGCTTTTTTCTAAACAAGAAGACGCCGCAGAGGCACTCGCTAAGCATATTAAAGAGGATAATCCAGGCATTGAAGACCTCAATGTGAAAGTAGAGGATGGCGTTGCCAGCATTGAAGGGACGGCAAAATCAGCAAGTGCACTCGAGAAGGCAGTCTTAATGGCGGGAAATGTCGCTGGGATTACTAAAGTAAAAGTGGATAAAGTGGTGATCGTCAGTGGCGAAAGCTTAAGTGGTGAAGATGAGTTCTATGTGATCCAAAAAGGCGATACTTTGTGGAAAATTGCTGAGAAAACTTATGGCAACGGCAGTAAATATACGGCGATCGTTGAAGCAAATAAAGAAGTGATTAAAGACGCGGATAAAATTTTCCCAGGTCAGAAAATTCGTTTGCCGAAAGTGCTTTAAGAGGCATTGATTTTATTTTTACAAAAAGGAAGCAAAGCCTGCTTCCTTTTTTGTTTGGGTTAAAAAATAAACAAATATACGTTTTTAGGTGGCATTTTCTCGACGGCTGTGTTTTAAACCGCTATAATTCGTCGGTTATTTTTAACTTTAATTTTTACTAACGTGTTCGGTGCGTGCATTCGCCGAGTGCAAATTCATTTTGAGGTAACATAATGTCATTTACTATTGAAACAACTCAAGGTCTTGAGCGTCGTGTTCAAATCACCGTTCCAGCTGACACTGTTGAAGGTGCCGTACGTGAAGAATTAAAACGTGTTGCAAAAACCGCACGTGTTGACGGTTTCCGTAAAGGTAAAGTTCCACCGCATATCATTGAAAAACGTTTTGGTGCCTCTGTGCGTCACGATGTGCTAGGTGATGTATTACAAAGCCACTTCTTTAACGTTGTGATGGAGCAAAAAGTCAATTTAGCGGGTCGTCCATCTTTTGCGGTTGAGCAATTTGAAGCGGGCAAAGATTTAGTGTTCACTGCAACATTTGAAGTGTATCCAGAAGTGGCTTTACAAGGTTTAGATCAAATCAAAGTAGAAAAACCAGTCGTTGAAATTAGCGAAGCTGACATTGATAAAATGATCGATGTATTGCGTAAACAGCAAGCAACTTGGGCGGAAACAGAAGAAGCCGCAAGTGCAGAAGACCGTGTTGTGATCGATTTCGTCGGTTCTGTAGATGGCGAAGTATTTGAAGGTGGTAAAGCTGAAGACTTCACGTTATTCATGGGGCAAGGTCGTATGATCCCTGGTTTTGAAGAGGGGATTGTGGGGCACAAAGCGGGCGAACAATTTGATATTGAAGTGACTTTCCCTGAAGAATATCACGCAGAAAACTTAAAAGGTAAAGTGGCAAAATTTGCGATTACCTTGAAAAAAGTCGAAGTCATGGTATTACCAGAATTAACCGATGAGTTTGTGGCGAAATTCGGTCCAAACACCAAAACGGTTGATGATTTACGTAACGAAATTCGTAAAAACATGCAACGTGAATTGAAAAATGCGTTAACCGCAAAAGTAAAAGGTCAAGTGATTGATGGTTTACTTGCACAAAATGCGATTGATGTACCTGCTTCCGCAGTAGAACAAGAAATCGAAGTATTGCGTGGTCAAGCAGCACAACGTTTCGGTGGCAACAAAGAGCAAGCGGCTCAATTACCACGTGAATTGTTTGAAGAACAAGCAAAACGTCGTGTTCAAGTTGGCTTATTATTAGCAGAAGTGATTGCATCTCATGAGTTAAAAGTCGATGAAACACGTGCAAAAACTATGATCGAAGAGATTGCCTCTGCGTATGAGCAGCCGGCTGAAGTGGTTGAATATTACAGCAAAAACAAAGAGTTAATGAATAATATTCGCAATGTTGTGTTGGAAGAACAAGCCGTTGATGCGGTTCTTGCAAAAGCACAAGTGACGGAAAAAGCAGCCTCTTTTGATGATGTGATGAATCCACAAGCGTAATTTGCTTTAAGCGTCATATCCCTTTTAAGTGCGGTCAAAATGTTGAATATTTTGACCGCACTTTTTTATCTTGTGTAAATATTCAATTTAGTGAAATCGGAATTTTCAGGTAGAATAACAAAACGATTTAAAAACGGATGATTAATGGATTGAGAGAGGTAGAGATGAGTGTAATTCCTATGGTTGTTGAACAAACCGCAAGAGGGGAACGTTCTTATGATATTTATTCACGTTTATTAAAAGAGCGCGTGATCTTCTTAGGCGGTGAAGTGGAAGACCGTATGGCAAATTTGATCGTTGCGCAATTATTATTTTTAGAATCTGAAGATCCTGAAAAAGACATTAACATTTACATTAATTCACCGGGCGGTTCAGTAACGGCGGGAATGGCGATTTACGATACGATGCAATTTGTGAAACCGGATATTCGCACCCTTTGCGTAGGACAAGCTTGTTCAATGGGCGCATTTTTATTAGCGGGAGGAACCGAGGGTAAACGCATTGCGTTACCGAGTGCACGTGTGATGATTCACCAACCCTTGGGTGGCTTCCGTGGTCAAGCCTCTGATATTCAAATTCACGCTCAGGAAATCTTAAAAATTAAGCAAACCCTAAATGAACGTTTAGCGTTCCATACCGGTCAAACTATCGAACGCATTGAGCGTGACACGGATCGGGATAATTTTATGTCTGCAGAAGAGGCAAAAGCTTATGGCTTGGTCGATGAAGTGTTAGCAAGTCGATAAGTATTAGGATAAGAAATGGAAAAAGACACTGAATTACATTGTTCTTTTTGTGGTAAAGAACAGAAACACGTCAGCAAGTTAATTGCAGGCACATCAGGTTATATTTGTAATGAATGTATCGAATTATGTCATGATATGTTGTTATCGGATGCCGTAGAAACGCCAGAAGTCGAAAGTACAGAACAACAAAAATTACCTACACCACATGAAATTCGTGCACATTTAGATGATTATGTTATCGGGCAAGATTATGCCAAGAAAGTGTTGTCTGTCGCCGTTTATAATCATTATAAACGTTTACGTTCTGATAAACAGATTACCGATGTGGAATTAGGTAAAAGTAATATTTTGCTTATTGGTCCAACTGGAAGCGGGAAAACGTTATTAGCGGAAACCATGGCACGTATGTTGAATGTGCCGTTTGCTATGGCTGATGCCACTACGTTGACTGAAGCCGGTTACGTGGGGGAAGACGTGGAGAATGTACTACAAAAATTAGTGCAAAGTTGCGACTATGATGTAGAACGTGCAGAGCAAGGGATTATTTATATTGATGAGATTGATAAAATTACCCGTAAGTCTGAAAATCCGTCGATTACTCGCGATGTTTCTGGCGAAGGGGTACAACAAGCGTTACTTAAATTAATTGAAGGGACGGTTGCCTCAATTCCACCACAAGGTGGACGCAAACATCCACAACAAGAAATGTTACGTGTTGATACCTCGAAAATTCTGTTTATTTGTGGTGGTGCATTTGCCGGCTTAGATAAAGTGATCGAAAAACGTGTGCATGTGGGATCGGGTATTGGTTTTAGTGCAGAAGTGAAGAGTAAGCAAGATAAAGCCACGCTGAGCCAATTATTTGAACAAGTCGAACCGGATGATTTAATGAAATTTGGTTTAATTCCAGAATTTATTGGTCGTTTACCTGTGGTAGCACCACTGGCTGAACTTGATGAAGAAGCGTTAGTTAAAATTTTAACTGAGCCAAAAAATGCGCTGATTAAACAATATCAAGCGTTATTTAGCTTAGAAGATGTTGCCTTGGAATTTAGCCCAGAGGCGCTTACTGCGATGGCGAAGAAAGCCTTAGCGCGTAAAACCGGTGCGCGTGGTTTACGTTCGATTGTGGAAGCCATTTTATTGGATACGATGTATGACTTGCCTTCATTACAGCATCTTGAAAAAGTGATTGTAGAAGCCAGCACCATTACAGACAATCAACCGCCAACACTCGTGTATAAAGCATAATTTCTGCATGTCATCTAAAAAGTGCGGTATTTTTTACCGCACTTTTTTGCCCTCAAGCTTGATTTATGATTATTTACCCTCATATTTGAGCGAAGTAGCCTAATTTTTAACTAAGAGAGAACGGAATGAGTGCAAAAAAAACACAGCAACAGAGCATTCCAGTATTACCATTGCGTGATGTCGTCGTATTTCCTTATATGGTGATGCCATTATTTGTCGGGAGACCGAAGTCAATTCGTAGTCTTGATGAAGCAATGGAAACTGGTAAACAGCTATTATTAGTGTCTCAAAAACAAGCTGATTTAGAAGAACCAACGGTAGACGATGTGTATCGCGTTGGTACGGTCGCTAATATTATTCAATTATTAAAATTGCCAGATGGGACAGTAAAAGTCCTTGTTGAAGGGCAACAACGTGCCACTATTGAGCAGTTAGACGATAATGGCGAGTATTTTTCTGCCCAAATTCGCTTAATTGAAACAGAATTTGGTGATGATAAAGAACTTGAAGTCGTCAAAAAAGCGACCCTTGCAGAATTTGAAAAATACGCAAAATTAAATAAGAAAGTGCAACCAGATGTGCATGTAGCTCTTGAACGTATTGAAGAATTTGATCGTTTAAGTGATACCTTAGCTGCGCATATGCCTGTGGCAGTCAAACACAAACAAAAAGTATTAGAAGTTGCAAAAGTCGTTGAGCGTTTTGAATATTTGCTCGGTTTAATGGAATCAGAAACGGATTTATTGCAAATTGAAAAACGCATTCGTGGGCGTGTCAAAGAGCAAATGGAAAAAACACAGCGCGATTATTATTTAAATGAGCAAATTAAAGCCATTCAAAAAGAATTAGGCGAAGGGGATAGTGCTGATGAAATTGAGCAATTCCGCCAAAAAATTGAAGAGGCGAAAATGCCTGCAGAGGCGAAAAGTAAAGCCGAAGCAGAGTTACAAAAATTAAAAATGATGTCGCCGATGTCTGCGGAAGCCACAGTAGTACGTAGTTATATTGATTGGATGATTCAAGTGCCTTGGCATAAACGCACCAAAGTGAAGAAAGATCTGATCAAAGCACAACAAGTGTTGGATGCAGATCATTACGGACTTGAGCGCGTAAAAGAGCGTATTTTAGAGTATTTAGCGGTACAAACCCGTTTGAATCAAATCAAAGGACCTATCCTGTGTCTAGTTGGTCCACCGGGAGTGGGAAAAACCTCGTTAGGTCAGTCTATTGCCCAAGCAACGGGACGTAAATATGTGCGGATGGCATTAGGTGGCGTGCGTGATGAAGCGGAAATTCGTGGTCACCGTAAAACCTATATTGGGGCATTGCCGGGTAAATTGATTCAGAAAATGGCAAAAGTAGGGGTAAAAAACCCGTTATTCTTGCTTGATGAAATCGACAAAATGAGTTCAGATATGCGTGGAGATCCGGCATCAGCGTTATTAGAAGTGCTGGATCCTGAGCAAAATACCTCATTTAACGATCATTATTTAGAAGTCGACTACGATCTGTCTGATGTGATGTTTGTAGCTACCTCAAACTCAATGCGTATTCCTGCGCCATTATTGGACCGCATGGAAGTGATTCGTCTGTCAGGTTATACCGAAGATGAAAAACTCAATATTGCTACACGTCATTTGATTGCAAAACAAATGGCGCGTAATGGCTTAAAAGCGGGTGAGTTGACCATTGAAGATAGTGCGATTTTAGATATTATCCGTTACTACACGCGTGAAGCCGGCGTGCGTAGCCTTGAACGTGAAATTTCGAAAATCTGTCGTAAAGCGGTGAAAAACTTATTACTCGATAAAAAAGTGAAATCGTTGAAAGTGAATTCGACAAATTTACACGATTATTTAGGCGTGAAACGCTTTGAATTTGGGCGTGCGGATACGCAAAACCGTGTTGGTGAAGTCACAGGCTTAGCCTGGACCGAAGTGGGTGGTGATTTACTAACCATTGAAACTGCGTCAGTCTTGGGTAAGGGCAAATTAACTTATACAGGCTCTCTAGGTGATGTGATGAAAGAATCGATTCAAGCGGCAATGACTGTGGTGCGTTCGCGTGCAGAGAAATTGGGGATTGCGTCTGACTTCCATGAAAAACGCGATATCCATATTCATGTGCCAGAGGGGGCAACGCCAAAAGATGGTCCAAGTGCGGGGATTGCAATGTGTACCGCCTTAGTGTCTTGCTTGACAGGTAACCCGGTTAAAGCAGATGTGGCGATGACCGGTGAAATTACCTTACGTGGTAAAGTGTTGCCAATTGGTGGCTTGAAAGAGAAATTGTTGGCGGCACACCGTGGTGGTATTAAAACGGTGATTATTCCGAAAGAAAACGTGAAAGATTTGGAAGAGATTCCAGATAACGCGAAAAGTAATTTGACGATTCATGCTGTTGAAACGATTGATGAAGTCTTAACGATTGCGTTAGAAAATGCACCAACGGGGGTTGAATTCATGAAATTAACACCGGTTAGTGCGGCGAAAACGGTCCGCAAAGGGCGAGCTACTTCACGTAAAAGTGCGGTCAATTAATTAATACTTTTATAAATAAAGCCAAATTGTTATGATTTGGCTTATTTTATTTTGCCAGTGCGAAAATCAGTACTTTTGATTATAATTGTACCCATTTTCGGTTGATTTAAATACGTATAGGATAATAACAATGTTAATTGAAAAACTTCACAGCATGACAAGTAGTTGGGTCTCCAAATTTCTGTTAGGTCTGATTGCTGTGGCTTTTGTGTTAAGCGGGATTACAGGTTACGTTTTTACGCGCGTAGATACATCTGCGGTGAAAGTAAATGGTGAAGAAATTTCACAACAAACCTTTTATCAACGCTATGAATCGGAATCAGAGCGTTTAAGACAGCAACTCGGTGCACAGTTTGCTGCTTTATCGGGCTCGCCTGAGTTCGTGACGGGTTTAAGACAAAGTGTGTTAAATAATCTAATTAACCAAGAATTATTACGCCAGTACGCTGATGAGTTGAAAATTGGTATTAGCGATGAACGTGTTAAACAAGAAATTGTAACCAGCCAATTTTTCCAAAAAGAAGGAAAATTTGATAATGCCCTGTATCAGCGTATGTTGCAATTAAATGGTTTAACGCCAGATGCCTACGCCAATATCGTACGTGAAGCGCTACGTTTAGAACAGTTACAAACGGGATTGGCAGAAAGTGAATTTATTGTGCCAGCACAACAAGCGCAATTAACGGAATTGTTCTTTCAAGCAAGAACAGTACGTTTAGCGCCATTTTCGCTCGATAAAGTGTTGGAAAAGCAAACCATTTCCGATGAAGAGGTTAGCGCGTATTATGAAGCAAATAAAGGCGCGTTTTTAGTACCAGAATTGGCTAAAGTGCAATACCTGATATTAACCCGTGCCGATGTCGAAAAACATATTCAAGTGTCAGATGTGGAAATTGCACAATATTATCAAGATAATAAAGCCCTTTATGTGTCTCAAGGTCAGCAACGCTTATCGCATATTCAAGTGGCAACAGAAGCAGAAGCTAAAGAGATTTATCAAGCATTACAAGATGGTGCCAATTTTGCTGGTTTAGCCAGTGCGCGTTCAGTAGATAAAATTTCAGCTGAAAATGGTGGCGATTTGAGTTGGACCAGTGCGGGGACATTCCCAAAAACTTTTGAAGAGGCAGCTAACGCGCTTCAAGTGGGACAATTCAGCCAACCAGTGAAAGTCGATGATCAGTTCCATATTATTTTGGTCACAGAGCGTAAAGAACCATCAACTTTACCATTAGAGGTTGTGAAAACTCAGATTGCAGATCAAATTCGCCAGAATTTAGTCAATAATCAGTATTTCTCGATTGAAAAACAACTGGCAGAAAAAGCGTTTGAACACCCAGAAGGATTAGAAAAAGCTGCTGAAGTGGCGGGATTAACCATTCAAGAGACAGACTTTTTCTCAGCAAATGATGTGCCTGCGGCGTTAAATTATCCGAATGTGATTTCGGCGATCTTCCATTCTGATATTTCACAAGGGGGCGTGAACTCTGAGCCGATGAATGTGGGCGAACAACATGCTGTGCTCGTGCGTGTTATTGCAAATAAACCCGAAGGTACAAGAAGCTTAGAGGAAGCAAAAGCTGATATTATCAGCTACTTGAAGCGCCAAAAAGCAGAAGAAATTGTATTGGCAGAAGCAAACCAAGCGGCACAACGTTTAAATGACAATGCAAGCTCAACGTTACCAGAGGGCATTCAGTTTGGCTCAGCGGAGAAATGGGTTTTTGCTGAGAATCGCGATGCAGCATTAAATAACGTGATTTTTGCCATGTCATTAACGGATAATAAACCGAGCTATATAGCATCGAAAGCAAGCAATGGCGAGGTGGTTTTAGTGGAATTAAGTCATATTGAGCAAGGTGCATTAAGCGCAGCAGAAAGTGAATTATTCACAAAACAGCTTGCACAAGCCCGTCAAGTTGCGTTGCAAAATACTTTATTACAAGCTTTACGAGCGAAAGCGAAAATTGAAGTGAATGAAAAGTTCTTCCAGCAAAATGAAGAGCAATAAGACGTAAAACTTGTGACATGAGAGCCTAGTGAATTTGCTAGGCTTTTTTTTTGCGTATCAGGAAAAGAGAAGGCATTATTGCGATTGCCAACCAACGCCGATGGCTTTGTATAACAAGACTAAATTCGTGGCACAAGCCAGTTGATTTTCGAGCTGTTTTTCTTCTAAGGTCAAGGCATCGAGGCGCGCTTGCAATACACGATCAAAGGTATAGTCGCCATATTGAAACAATTTCTGTGTATCACGTACTTGCTGTTGCTGAGTGCGACTTGCCTGTGTTAATAAACGTGCTTGCTGAGTGAGTGAAAATTGTTGTTGATAGTGATTTTCGACTTCTGCTAGAGCTTGTAATAAAGTGCGATCATATTGAAGTAAGGCTTGTTGTAAGCGTTCATCGCTTGCCTGAATGTTCGCTTGGATACGTCCCGCAGTGAAAATCGGTAACTGGATTCCTGCGCTGACGACGTTTTGCCAAGCTTGTAATGTCGGTAAGTCCGCGTCTAATTTAATACGTCCAGTTTGCCAGAGGAAATCGAGTGTGAAGCGGGGAAATAAATCCGCTTTAGCACTGGCTAATTTAGCTGCGTAGGCTTTCACATTGGCAGTTTGGGCTTGAATATCAGGACGCTGATGAAGTAAATCAGCAGGTTGTATTCCTTTTGGTGGTCGCGGTAAGTGAGAGAGGATATCCACGTTTTGCATTTGCCCAATATCCAACTTAAAGTGTTGTGGCGTTTCTCCAATCAGCACGGCAATCGCATTTTGGGCGGCAATAAATTGGGCATCGAGTATCGCTTGTTTGGCTGCAAGAGAGTGGCGTTTTATTTTGATTTCATTGCGCTCATAAGCACTAGCTTGCCCCGCATTAAAGCGTCCCTCAATATAGTTTTGTAAGGCTTTTAGCGCCATTTGAGTACGTTGTAATAACGCTTGTTGTTTTTTGTTGTGGAGCGCTTGCAAGTAATAATGGGCAATTTCACTTGCCACCAGGATTTGCGCAGCATAAAACTGTTGTTGAGCGCCCAATACGGTGGCCTGTGCAGCATCAGTATCACTGCGTTTTTGTCCAAAAATATCAGGCTCCCAAGCAACACGTATGCCACCTAATACACCGCTTGGCGTGATATCAATTTGTTCAATATCAAGGTGAGATTTACCGCTATTGGCAAGGGCACCAATAGTAGGGAAACGCGTGGATTGTGCGATTTTCACGATGGCTTGTGCTTCTTGTATTTTACTTTTAGCGATCGCAAGATGGTGGTTTTGTGCTAAACCTTGTTGGATTAAACGGCTAAGTTGTGGATCTTGCCAGCTTTCCCACCAATTTTGAACGATTGGCGTCCCCTTTTCTAAGCGTGCATATTGATAAACATCAGGTAATTGGATATTAGACTGTAAATCCACTTCGGTCTGCTGACAGCCCAGTAGCATGCTGCTGAGCAGAACAGTCATCATTGTTTTTTGCATAATCGCTCCTTAGCTTTGACGCGCGAGCATGTGTCTAAAGCGGAAAATCGCCACCACAATAAAAAATGCGCCCATTAAGCTTATCATCAGTACTTTCGGCCAAATCACAGTAAATCCCGCCCCACGAAAGAGCACATCTTGACCAATTGAAATAAATTGGGTTAAGGGAGACAGTTGCATGAGATACTGAACTGCCACAGGCATATTTTCTAATGGGGATAAACTACCAGACAGAAGATAGAGCACCACATAGACAGGCATGCAGAGTAAGCTAAATTGCGGCATAGTGGGGGCATGGGTCGCTAAATAAATGCCAAGCCCTGCCATAGAAGACAGGAAAATAGCTTCTGTGGCGATGAATAACGTCATTGAGCCATTGATTGGCACACCAATGAATTGATGCACTACAAAGTATAAAGATAAGAAAGCGGCGATGAGAATAATGAAACCATTAGCTAAAATTTTTGAGATAACAATTTCACTCGCGCTAACGGGCATCACCAGTAAGTGCTCAATGGTGCCATGCTCTCGTTCTCGAATCACCGCGGCGCCTACTAAAATTAGGGTGAGTAAGGTCGAATTACCTGTAATTTGTGTAATTGGCATATACCACTCAGTTTTTAAATTGGGATTGAATAAAACATTCAGTTTAGGTTCGAGCAGTGTTCTATCCAAGGGGATATGACTTAAGTATTCCGACAGTTGTTGCTGAATGATATGGCTCAGATAGCCTGCACCTACCGCAGCCTGTGACATGGCGGTGGCATCCACTAATAATTGCAATTCAGGTTGTTTATGCGCTAACACATCTGCGCCAAAATGAGGAGGAATAGTGAGCACGAAGATAAATTCACCACTGTCCATGGCAGCATCAATGTCTGCACGTTGGATTTCAACCACAGACTTGAATTGTGGCGGGAGCATCGCATCTTGAATACGGTAAGAAAGAGGACTGCGATCTTCATTTAAGATGGCTACCGTGGCATTTTTGACTTCGGTCGTGATGCCTTTGGCGATGGAATAGATCATTACCGTAAACATAATAATCACTAACACCAATAAAGTGTAGTCGCTAAAGAAACTACGTATTTCTTTACCAGATAAGAAATAAACATTTTTTATCCAACGTTTCATGTTATTTCTCCTGTTTTTTCAAAAGTAGGCACGTCAGCCCTAAATAAACGGCAAAGAAGAGCAGTAAAATCAGATATAAATGCAGAAAACTCTTTATGCCTAAGCCTTTAGTAAAGGCGCCTAAACTGATCAAGTGATACCAACTGGTTGGAAAACTCACACCCATCCAATAACCTAAACCGGTAATCGTTGAACGTGGATAGAGCAAACCAGAAAAATTGATGGTTGGAATGATACTGATCATCGCGGTAGCAAAAATAGCAGCGACCTGTGATTTCACAAAGGCAGAGACCAATAAGCCAAAGGCGGTGGCGGATAAGATTAAGCACAAGGCGCCTAAAGTCATTGCCCCAAAAGAGCCTGTGATGTTTACGCCAATAATCCAAACGGTCATGGCAACTAGCAAAAAATAACTGGCTAAAGCTAAAAATACATAGGGGAGTTGTTTACCAAGCACATATTGCAAAACGCTTGCGGGTGAGCCATAGAGGTTGGTGATAGAACCAATTTCTTTTTCACGCACCACGGCAAGTGCAGTCATCATGGAAGGAATCAACATTAATGTGACCATAATTAGACCGGGCGAAATGGCATTCACACTGCGGAACGTTTGGTTATACATAAAACGAACTTCTAGTTGTGCAAGTTGTGGTAAGTCGATGCCTTGTTGCTGATACAGTTGCTTTTGGTATTGGCGTAAAATTTGTTGTATGTAGGAAACGATGTTTTCCCCTGTAAATGGCATTGAACCGTCAATATAAAAGGCAATTTCAGGTTGACGTTGTTGTAATAAATCTCGCCCAAAATGATGTGGGATTTCAATTAATAGCCGCGCTTGCCCTGTTTTTAGAAGAGTGGCTAAATCAGACCGCACTTTTAACGGCGCAATGGCGTTAAAATAAGCAGACTGTTCGAATGCTTCAATAAGTTGGCGGCTCTCGGCACTTTGATCTTGATCGAGAACTGCAAAATTTTGGCTGTTGGTATCAAAAGACAGCCCCCAACTGCCAGCAAAGAGTAAAATAATCGGTCCCAGAATGATGAAAATTAAGCGGATGTGATCACGTAAAATTTCTTTGCTTTCACGTCGAGCAAAGGTCCAAATCGAGTTAAACCAAAGCCAGAGTGAGTTCGAGTGCGTCATGTTTTGATTATGGGGTGGCGCTACTACGCTGGAAGGTGCCTGTGAAGAGGTCTCGGGCACTTCTGTTTCGGGATAGTCAGCAAGAAATGCAATGAATGCTTCTTCTAAATTATCGGTTTGACGTTGTTGACAGAGGGATTCGGGGGTGCCGACTGCGAGTACTTTACCGCGATGCATCAATGAAATACGGTCACAACGTAGTGCTTCATTCATAAAGTGCGTTGAAACAAAAATCGTGATTTTTTCTTCTCTTGAAAGTTGAATGAGGTATTGCCAAAACATATCTCGTGCAGCAGGGTCAACCCCGGAAGTCGGCTCATCTAAAATTAAGACTTTGGGATGATGTAAACAAGCAGCAGCAAGCTGTAAGCGTTGACGTATGCCTAAGGATAAGTCACGTGGTAATTTCTCCGCGACGTCGATGAGTTGAAATTGATCAAGCGCTTGCGAAACGACCTGAGTTGCACGTTCACCAGTGAGATCATAGAGTTTGGCATGTAATAGTAAGTTTTGGCGAATAGTCAGCTCTTCATAAAGAGAAAATGCTTGCGACATGTAGCCTACCTGTTGGCGCGTCTCCATTTTCCCTGAATCAATGGGCTCACCCAACAAAGTTGCTGTGCCTTCTGTTGCATCAAGTAAGCCGGTTAGCATTTTCATGGTGGTACTTTTACCACAACCATTCGAGCCTAAAAAACCGAAAATTTCCCCTTGTGGAATGTTAAAGCTGACTTGGTCAACAGCGGTAAAGGTGCCAAATTTTTTGGTCAGTCCTTCTGCTTCGATGGCAAAGGGTAACGTCGGATCCGCGCAGAACGGTGGAATTTGCTCGGCATGCCAATGGGTTTGCTTGGTTTCTGGCAATAATTTAATGTAAGCTTGTTCGAGGTTGTCCGACATGGTGACGTCTAACACCTGTTGTGTCGGGGCACTCATTAAAATTTTTCCGTCATCCATCGCAATTAAATGTTCAAATTGTGCGGCTTCTTCAATATATGCAGTCGCCACGATAACAGTCATAGCGGGATTTTCGTGGCGGAGTTCATTGACTAAAGTCCAGAATTGCTGGCGTGAAAGGGGATCCACACCAGTTGTCGGTTCGTCTAAGATTAATAAATCGGGATTATGCACTAAGGCACAACATAAACTCAGTTTCTGTTTCATACCACCAGAAAGGTTTCCAGCAGCCCGTTTTTGAAAAGGGGCGAGTCCTGTGGCAAGTAATAAACGTTGAATCCGTTGTTGACGTTGTGTCTGCGTGAGACCAAATAAGCAGGCATGAAATTCGATATTTTCATACACCGAGAGAGTGGGGTAAAGGTTGCGACCAAGCCCTTGTGGCATAAAAGCAATGCGTTTGAGTAAGCACTCACGCTCTGCTTTCTCGGCTTGGCTGAGACCGAAAACCGTGATCTGTCCTTGTTGCAGGATTTTCACGCCTGCGAGTAAGGAAAGTAAAGTGGATTTGCCCACACCGTCAGGTCCAATTAATCCAACCGTACTGCCCGCAGGAAGTGAGAGTGACACTTGATCAAGTGCGGTCGTTTTTTGGTAAGTATGGGTCACATTCACGACACAAATTGTGTTCATGCCCTCTCCTGCGCTTAGTTTGGTAAGTGAAGTTGTAGCTCGGCTGGCCACTCAGTGGACGAGGAAAGCCGGATATAACCATTTCCCGTCATGCCGCCTTTCAGATAGTCAGCATATTTTTGTGCGATATCTGAGGGGATCTGCAATTTGACTTTAAACATCAATTTTTCCCTTTCCGTTGTGGTTTCAACAAATTTAGGCGTAAATTGCGCATCACTTGATACATAGCTAACGGTTGCAGGGAAAACAGCCTCAAGACCGTCAAACACAAGACGTGCTTCACTTTGTAAGGGAATTTGATTGACAATAGGGGCTGGAAAAAACAAGTACATACTGGCTTCATTAAGATCCAATAGGCTAACGACTTTTTGTCCCGCAGCGATCACATTGCCTACTTCAACTAATTTATAGACAACGCGTCCTGCTTGAGGAGCTTTAATCTGTAAATCTGTTAAAATAGCATGCGCTTGCCGTAATTGGGCATCCGCTTGCGCCACGCTACTTTGTGCTTCTTGTACAGCGATGTCTAATGCGTGTAAATTGGCTTGGGCAGCATCGCGTAAAGCAAGACGTTTTTCAAATTCACTTGAGGAAATTAGCTGATTTTTGCGCAATTTATGTGCATTATCGACATCTAATTGGGCGGTGTTGAGTTGTTGCTGTTGTGCGCTGAGCTGTGCTTGTACGCGTTTTACTGCTTGTTGGGCTTGTTGTTTTCGCGCGAAGGCGGTATCGACTTGGGTTTTAACCGTATCAGAAGAGAGGATCGCTAGAAGTGTATCTTTGTTGACATAGTCGCCTTCTTTAACCAAGACCTGTTCGACGCGTCCGGCATACAAACTGGCAACATCTAATCGTAAAAATTCCAAACGCCCATTTGAAGACACAATATCGGTATGTTGGTTATCATGATGATAGTGTGTCCAGTAAACGCCACATCCAATGACAATGAGTGGAAGTATAAAGAGCCATTTTTTCATTACGCTCTCCTTATAAATGAAAGATATGTAATGTGAACAAGATTGTAGCACAAATCGGACCTGTTGTGAAAAAATTGCTAGAAATTGACCGCTCTTTATGGTATAAAGCACCCCGTTATTTTGACTTTTGAAAAATAACATTCACATTTAATTTTTAACTTAGACATCACACACATATCGTGAAGGTAAATCGGGGTGCCAAACGGTCGATTTGCTGGGTATGTGGAGGCTAAACCCCAACTTAAAAGGAAATATTATTATGGCACAAGTTTCAATGCGCGATATGCTACAAGCTGGCGTTCACTTCGGTCACCAAACTCGTTACTGGAATCCAAAAATGAAACCATTCATTTATGGTCCACGCAACGGTGTTCACATCATTAACTTAGAAAAAACGGTTCCTATGTTCAATGACGCCTTAGTGGAATTAACACGTATTGCGGGTAACAACGGTAAAATTTTATTCGTTGGGACAAAACGTGCAGCTACTGAAGCAGTGAAAGCAGCAGCATTAGACTGTCAACAATATTATGTCAATCACCGTTGGTTAGGTGGTATGTTGACTAACTGGAAAACAGTTCGTCAATCAATTAGACGTTTAAAAGATTTAGAAACGCAATCTCAAGATGGTACGTTCGATAAATTAACCAAAAAAGAAGCGTTAATGCGTACACGTGAGATGGAGAAACTTGAATTAAGTCTTGGTGGTATCAAAGAGATGGGTGGCTTACCAGATGCGTTATTCGTTATCGGTGCAGACCATGAACACATCGCAGTGAAAGAAGCAAACAATCTTGGTATTCCAGTGTTTGCTATCGTTGATACTAACTCAGATCCAGATGGTGTTGATTTCGTTATCCCAGGTAACGATGACGCAGCACGAGCAATCCAATTATATCTTTCAGCAGCAGCCGCGGCGGTTAAAGAAGGTCGTCACCAAGACGCTGTCACTGAAGAGAACTTTGTAGCAGAAGCTGAGTAATTCAGGTAGATAAGGCGCAAGCCCTTATTATTAATCACAACGATTAATTGGTTAGCAGGGGGCTTAATTAAGTTCCCTGCTTTTTTATGTGAAAGTGCGGTTAAGAAATTGCACAAAATCAAGCGGACAGAGGATTAAAAAATGGCTGAAATCACAGCATCATTAGTAAAAGAACTTCGTGAGCGTACTGGCGCAGGTATGATGGAATGTAAAAAAGCGTTAGTTGAAGCAAATGGTGATATCGAATTAGCGATCGATAACATGCGTAAATCAGGTCAAGCAAAAGCGGCTAAGAAAGCAGGTCGTGTGGCAGCAGAAGGGGTTATCCTTGCTCGTATTGGCGCTGGTTTCGGTGTGTTAGTGGAAATGAACTGTGAAACTGACTTCGTGGCAAAAGATGCTGGCTTCTTAGGTTTAGCAAACGAAGTCGCAGACTATGCATTAGCGAACAAAGGCGTGACTATCGAAGCACTTCAAGCACAATTTGAAGAAAAACGTGCAACGCTTGTGGCGAAAATTGGTGAAAACATGAATATTCGTCGCGTGCAATTCTTAGATGGCGATGTCGTTGGTTCATACTTACACGGTGCCAAAATTGGTGTATTAGTTGCGGGTAAAAATGCAGACGAAGATTTATTGAAAAAAATCGCGATGCATGTTGCAGCGAGCCGTCCTGAGTTTGTTAAACCAGAAGATGTGTCAGCAGATGTTGTAGCAAAAGAGCGTGAAATCCAAGTGGCAATCGCGATGGAATCAGGTAAACCACGTGAAATCGCAGAAAAAATGGTTGAAGGCCGTATGAAGAAATTCACTGGTGAAGTGTCATTGACAGGTCAACCATTCGTAATGGATCCAGCTAAATCAGTAGGCGAATTCTTAAAAGAAAGCGGTGCTGATGTGACTAACTTCATTCGTTTCGAAGTGGGTGAAGGTATCGAAAAAGTTGAATCTGACTTTGCAGCAGAAGTTGCAGCGATGCAAAAAATCTAATTTCTAAAAGATAGGCGAGGTAACTCGCCTTTTCTTTGCAAGAGAGATGGATAGCGGCACTCGCCTCTCTTTGTGTATAAGATGTCAGAGTGCAACGGAATAAAAGATAATTTGTTGCTTACAGAATCAAAAGAGGTACAAAAATGAGCCAACCAATTTATAAACGAATTTTATTAAAACTAAGCGGTGAAGCATTACAAGGTGACGAGGGATTTGGCATTGATCCGTCTATCTTAGACAGAATGGCGCTAGAGATTAAAGAATTAGTAGCAATGGGCGTCGAAGTTGGTGTTGTACTGGGTGGTGGTAATTTGTTCCGTGGTGCCAAATTAGCAAAAGCAGGGATGAACCGTGTAGTTGGTGATCACATGGGGATGCTCGCAACCGTCATGAATGGTCTTGCCATGCGCGATGCACTACATCGTGCTGATGTAAATGCCAAACTGATGTCAGCCTTTCAATTAAATGGTATTTGTGATACCTATAACTGGTCTGAAGCAATAAAAATGTTGCGTGAAAAACGCGTAGTGATTTTCTCTGCGGGGACAGGAAGCCCATTTTTTACGACGGACTCTGCGGCTTGTTTACGTGGCATTGAAATTGAAGCGGATGTGGTGTTAAAAGCGACGAAAGTCGATGGTGTGTATAATTGCGATCCTGCAAAAAATGCAGATGCGGTGCTTTATCATCAGCTGAATTATGCTGATGTAATTGAGCATGAATTGCAAGTGATGGATTTAGCCGCCTTTACCTTAGCACGTGATCATCATATGCCAATTCGTGTCTTTAATATGGGTAAGCCGGGAGCATTACGTCGAGTGATTTTGGGTGAAGTCGAAGGGACACTGATTTGTGACCAAAAGTTGTCGTGATTTTTCACCAGAATTAGATTAAACTTACAGGCAGCCGATTAACTAAGACTTATTGACTATAAAGAAGGACTTCTTGTGATTAATGAAATTAAAAAAGATACGCAATTGCGTATGGAAAAAAGCTTAGAAACCTTTAAAAACCACATTGCTAAAGTGCGTACAGGTCGTGCTCAACCAAGTTTACTTGATGGCATTCAAGTGGAATACTATGGTTCACCAACCCCATTACGCCAGTTAGCTAACGTGGTTGCAGAAGATGCGCGTACACTTGCTGTCACTGTGTTTGATCGTAGCTTAATTAGTGCAGTAGAAAAAGCGATTTTGACCTCAGATTTAGGATTAAACCCATCTTCTGCTGGGACAACGATTCGTGTACCGTTACCGCCATTAACAGAAGAGCGCCGTCGTGATTTAATTAAAATTGTGAAAGGTGAAGCTGAGCAAGGGAAAATTGCAGTACGTAATGTGCGTCGTGATGCCAATGATCAAATTAAAGCTTTGCTGAAAGACAAAGAAATCAGTGAAGACGAAGAGCGTAAAGCACAAGACGAAATCCAAAAAATCACGGATACTTTCGTGAAAAAAGTGGATGAAGTATTGGCAGATAAAGAGAAAGAATTGCTCGATTTCTAATTCATGAGCCTCTCTTTATGGACGGATATGTCAAGCATAGTATTGATTGGTCTATCTAATCATTACATCCATTCAGATAGTAAGAGGGCGCTTTATTGAATACATAAAACGGTTTATTTCAAGTGTGAAGTAAATCGTTTTTTATTAATGAGTATTAGTTATTTTATGAAAAAGATCGTTATTTTAGGTTCAACTGGATCAATTGGTACCAGTACTTTATCCGTGATTACACATAATCCTGATAAGTACCAAGTGTTTGCGTTAGTTGGTGGACGTAATGTAGAGCTAATGTTTCAACAATGTTTGACATTCCAACCGTCGTTTGCTGCGTTAGATGACGATGTCGCAGCCAAAATGTTGGCGGAGAAACTGAAAGCCCACCAAAGCAAAACAATAGTCTTAGCAGGACAGCAAGCCATTTGTGAGTTAGCGGCACATCCTGAAGCAGATATGGTAATGGCTGCGATTGTGGGGGCAGCGGGATTATTGCCTACTTTGTCTGCGGTGAAAGCGGGAAAACGTGTACTCTTGGCAAATAAAGAAGCCTTGGTAACTTGCGGGCAATTATTTATTGATGCAGTACGTGAATCTCAAGCGCAATTGTTACCAGTAGATAGTGAACATAATGCGATTTTCCAATCCCTTCCGCCTGAAGCGCAAAGACAAATTGGGTTTTGCCCGCTTTCTGAATTAGGGATCAGTAAGATTGTGTTAACGGGATCCGGCGGTCCATTCCGTTATACTCCTCTGGAGCAATTTGAACAGATCACCCCAGCACAAGCAGTTGCGCATCCTAATTGGTCAATGGGGAAAAAGATCTCTGTCGATTCCGCTACCATGATGAATAAAGGGTTGGAATATATTGAAGCACGCTGGTTATTTAATGCCTCGGCAGAGGAAATGGAAGTGGTTATTCATCCTCAATCCATTATTCATTCTATGGTACGTTACATCGATGGTTCCGTGATTGCACAAATGGGGAATCCTGATATGCGTACACCTATTGCGGAAACCATGGCATATCCAAGTCGGACCGTTGCTGGCGTTGAGCCCTTGGATTTTTACCAACTGAATGGATTAACCTTTATTGAGCCAGACTATCAACGTTATCCTTGTTTAAAATTAGCCATTGACGCATTTTCAGCCGGACAATATGCCACGACAGCAATGAATGCAGCGAATGAAATCGCGGTAGCGTCTTTCTTAGACAATAAGATTAAATTTACAGATATTGCGCGACTAAATCAGCTAGTCGTGAGCAAATTGCAGCCACAAAAAATTCATTGCATAGAAGATGTACTTGAAGTAGATAAAAAGGCAAGGGAATTATCTCAGTCAATCATTTTAAGTTTTTCACATCCGTAAGCCTTGTGGTATAGTGGCGAAAAAAGTGCGGTCAGAAATTTGAGAGAATATGGTAGAACTTGATCCAAATAATATCCCACAACATGTTGCGATTATTATGGATGGAAATGGGCGTTGGGCACAGCAAAAAGGCAAAATGCGCATTTTTGGTCATAAAAATGGGGTGAAAGCCGTGCGAGAGGCGGTTTCTTATGCCCGAAAAGTGGGCATTAAAGTTTTAACACTCTATGCGTTTAGTAGTGAAAACTGGAACCGCCCAAAAAAAGAAGTGAATGCATTAATGGCGTTATTTATGCAAGCCTTAGATCTTGAAGTTAAAAAGTTGCATAAAAATAATATTAAATTGAATATATTAGGGGATGTAACGGGGTTTAGTGCCAGCTTACAGAATAAAATTCATCAGGCCGAGAAATTAACAGAAAACAATACAGCTTTAACCTTAAATATTGCAGCGAACTATGGCGGTTGCTGGGATATCGTGCAAGCTACAAAATCGCTCGCACAACAGGTTAAAGAGGGCAAGTTAGCCGTTGATGAGATTAATGCGCAAGTATTACAGCAAGCTTTGGTTACCAAAGAGCAGCCACAAGTGGATTTATTAATTAGAACGAGTGGTGAACAACGAATTAGTAACTTTTTATTATGGCAAATCGCGTATGCTGAGCTGTATTTTTCTGATGTACTTTGGCCAGATTTTAATGAAAAGGAATTTAACGAAGCAATTATTGCTTATCAACAACGCCACCGACGCTTTGGTGGTGCAGAAGAATAATAAAGAGGATTAGATTGTGCTTAAAGAACGTGTTTTGTCAGCGATCATGTTAATTGCAATAGTATTTATTGCATTGTTTTTCTTTTCACCCTTCTATTTTGCACTAGCAGTAGGTGTTGTCGTTATTCTCGCTGTTTGGGAGTGGACGCAATTTGCGCATTTCAAATGGTCTTTCTGGCGTTTAGGTTTGACGGGTTTATCCGCAGCCTTTCTATTTCTTTGGATTTATGGTGAAAGTGACTATTTAAATGCAGGTCGTGTGTTTGAAAATACGCTCTCACTTCTTTTATTCTCTTCTGTGCTTTGGTGGTTTGTCGCCTTAGGTTTAGTGATAAGTTATCCCAAAGGGGCGACTTATTGGGGAAAAAACAAATTATTGCAATTTGCTTTTGCCTTTTTAACCTTAGTGCCTTTCTTTGCTGGCGTGCTACGTTTACGCTTAGCACATTATGTGACGGATCCCTATCACGGTTTAATTTTATTACTCTATGTGTTCATTCTTGTTTGGAGCGCGGATTCTGGCGCCTATTTTGCTGGGCGCCAGTTCGGCAAAAATAAACTTGCACCAAAAGTTTCTCCCGGTAAAAGTTGGGAAGGCGTGATCGGTGGCTTAGTCACAGCAGGAATTCTAGCCAGTATTTTTATTCACTTCACGCAAGAAAGTTTGCTTTCTGGCATCTCAATACCGGCTTTCATTGCCCTTTCTGTTGCTACTGTTGCCGTATCGGTATTAGGTGATCTCACCGAAAGTATGTTTAAACGTCAAAGTGGTATTAAAGACAGTAGTCAGCTCATTCCCGGACATGGTGGTATTTTAGATCGGATTGATAGTTTAACGGCGGCCGTTCCGTTCTTTGCTTATTTTTATTTTTTCGTGATTTCATGATGCATTAGGAACAACAGATTTATGTCATTTTTATGGTCATTTGCGTCGTTTATTATTGTTATTGGTGTACTTGTTGCAGTCCATGAGTATGGGCATTTTTGGGCCGCGAGAAAGTGCGGTATTCAGGTTCATCGTTTTTCAATTGGTTTTGGTAAAGTACTTTGGTCGCGCACGGATAAACAGGGAACCGAATTTGTCATATCGGCGATTCCACTTGGTGGTTATGTCAAAATGCTAGATGGACGTAATGAAGTGGTTCCGCCTGAATTGAGATTACGTGCATTTGATCAAAAAAGTGTGCTACAGCGTGCGTTCGTGATTGCAGCAGGTCCTATTGCAAACTTCTTATTTGCGATTCTAGCGTATTTTACGATTTATACTGTGGGTATCCCGACAGTAAAACCCGTCATTGCGGACATTTCATCAAATTCTATTGCAGCCCAAGCCCAGATTGAACCGAATAGCCAAATTATGGCAATCGACGGGACAAAGGTCGCTGATTGGGAAACCATCAACATGCTGTTAGCTACGAAGATGGGAAATGATGAAATTCGCCTAACGTTATCGCCTTTTGGATCGTCTATTGAGCAACATAAAGTACTCAATACGAAAGACTGGCGTTTTGATCCTGAGAAAGAAAGTGCCATGAGCTCACTTGGTCTTCAACCCGTGAGAACTAAAGTGGACATGATTTTGTCTAAGGTCGAGGTCAATTCACCTGCCGACAAAGCAGGCTTAAAAGCCGGTGATCGCATTTACGCGGGAGAGCAGTTAATTAGTTGGCAACAATTTGTACAGTTTGTACAAGAAGGAAAACCGTTTAATGTGAAGGTTGAACGTGATGGTCAGTTTTCCCTTGTTGTTCTGACACCAGAGTTAAACAAAAAAGGACGCTGGTATGTGGGGATTGCGCCGACGGCTGCCCCGATCTCGGATATATATCGAACCGAATTAAAATATGGTATTCTTGAGGCCTTACAAAAAGGGGTTGAGAAGACGATACAGCTTTCATGGTTAACGATAAAAGTGATTGGCAAGCTCTTTACCGGTGATCTGGCTTTGAAGAATTTGGGTGGTCCGATTTCTATTGCGAAAGGTGCGGGCATCTCTTCTGAAATTGGGTTGATTTATTACCTCGGTTTTATGGCATTGATCAGTGTGAATTTAGGCATAATGAACTTATTTCCATTACCTGTTCTTGATGGTGGTCATTTAGTCTTTTTAGCGGCTGAGGCGGTCCGAGGTAAACCACTCTCAGAACGTATTCAAAATTTGAGTTATCGAATTGGTGCAGCGATATTAATGGCTTTAATGGGATTTGCACTCTTTAATGATTTCTTACGTTTATAATTAATTTTACTCACAGGATAACATTCACGATGAAAAAACTTTTAATTGCGAGCTTATTATTTGGTTCAACCACTGCATTTGCTGCGCCGTTTGTAGTGAAAGACATTCGTGTTGACGGTGTTCAAGCAGGTACAGAAGGAAGTGTATTAGCTAAGCTTCCTGTTCGTGTTGGGCAGCGAGCAACAGATAACGATATTGCTAATGTGGTACGAAAATTATTCCTGAGTGGGCAATATGATGATGTGAAAGCAAGTCGCGAAGGGAATACTTTAGTTGTGACAGTCATGCCTAAACCTGTTATTTCAAACGTCGTGATTGACGGTAATAAATCGATTCCTGATGAAGCAATTAAACAAAACTTAGATGCGAATGGCTTTAAAGTTGGTGATGTATTAAACCGTGCTAAATTAGAAGAATTCCGTAAAGGGATTGTTGAACACTACAACAGTGTCGGTCGCTATAATGCGAAAGTTGATGCTATCGTGAATACATTACCAAATAATAGTGCAGAAATTAAAATTCAAATTAATGAAGATGATGTGGCACTCTTTAAAGAAATTACGTTTGAAGGTAACGAAGCGTTTAGTAGCGGAAAATTAGCCGATCAGATGGAGTTACAAACCGATTCGTGGTGGAAACTGTTTGGCAATAAATTTGATCAAACCCAGTTTAACAAAGATCTTGAAACATTACGTAGCTATTATTTAGATCGTGGTTATGCACAATTTCAGATTCTTGATACGGATGTCAAATTAAGTGATGATAAAAAAGAAGCACGTGTCATTATTAAAGTGAAAGAGGGTGACTTATATACGGTGAAAAGCGCGCGTATTCTGGGGGATGTGGGTGGCATGTCAGCAGAACTTGCCCCGATTTTAGATACGATTCAATTGAATGGTCTTTTCCGTCGCGCAAGTGTATTGGAAGTAGAACAACGCATTAAATCGAAGTTAGGTGAAAGAGGTTATGCAACTGCGCAAGTCAATGTTCACCCGACATTTGACGAACAAGATAAAACGATTTCGTTAGATTTTATTGTTGAAGCAGGCAAAAGTTATACGGTTCGCCAAATTCGTTTTGAAGGCAATACAAGTAGTGCAGACAGCACCTTGCGTCAGGAAATGCGTCAACAAGAAGGCGCTTGGTTATCCTCGGAGTTGGTTGAGTTAGGTAAATTACGTTTAGATCGTACGGGGTTCTTTGAAAGCGTAGAAACCAAAACAGAAGCTATCCCGGGTTCTGATCAAGTCGATGTGATTTATAAGGTCAAAGAGCGTAATACGGGTAGCATTAACTTTGGTATTGGTTATGGTACAGAAAGTGGGTTGAGTTACCAAGCCAGTATTAAACAGGATAACTTCTTAGGAATGGGATCTTCCATTAGTTTAGGTGGGACGCGTAATGATTACGGTACTACGGTGAATCTCGGTTATAATGAGCCGTACTTTACGAAAGATGGTGTGAGCCTCGGTGGTAATGTTTTCTTTGAAGAATATGATAGTTCAAAAAGTAATACCTCTGCGGCCTATGGACGGACTAGCTATGGTGGTAATTTAACACTAGGCTTCCCAGTGA
This sequence comes from Columba janthina nitens, assembly GCA_014362705.1. NCBI lineage: Eukaryota > Metazoa > Chordata > Aves > Columbiformes > Columbidae > Columba > Columba janthina. The sequence continues at coordinate 35,268 of BMBC01012329.1, forward strand.
ATGAGAATAACTCATATTATCTTGGTGTAGGCTATACGTATAATAAATTGAAGAATATCGCGCCGGAATATAATCGTGATTTATATCGCCAATCGATGAAATATAATGATTCTTGGACCTTTAAATCGCACGATTTTGATTTGTCTTTTGGTTGGAATTATAACAGTCTTAACCGCGGCTATTTCCCAACCAAAGGGGTACGTGCCAATATTGGTGGACGAGTGACCATTCCGGGCTCAGATAATAAATATTATAAACTCAATGCAGAAGCACAAGGGTTCTATCCGTTAGATCGTGAACATGGTTGGGTACTTTCAAGCCGTATTAGTGCCTCTTTTGCGGATGGATTTAGCGGTAAGCGTTTGCCGTTCTATCAATATTATAGCGCAGGCGGTATCGGGAGTTTACGTGGCTTTGCCTATGGTGCGATTGGACCAAATGCAATTTATCGCACACGTCAATGTCCTGACAGCTATTGTTTAGTCAGTAGTGATGTGATTGGGGGGAATGCAATGGTCACCGCCAGTACCGAACTCATTGTTCCAACACCATTTGTCGCAGATAAAAATCAAAACTCAGTGAGAACTTCTCTGTTTGTGGATGCGGCTAGTGTGTGGAATACGCGTTGGAAAGCAGAGGATAAAGCAAAATTTGCAAAATTAAATGTGCCCGATTACAGTGATCCAAGTCGCGTTCGTGCTTCAGCTGGGGTAGCGCTTCAATGGCAATCGCCAATTGGACCGTTAGTGTTCTCTTATGCGAAACCCCTTAAGAAATACCAAGGCGATGAAATTGAGCAGTTCCAATTCAGCATTGGTGGGACGTTCTAATAAGCGATTGGAACTTATGTAAAAAATTGTAGTCTAACCAGCCATCTGTGCCGTCAGCGTTCGGCACAGTATTTATTCATATCTTTATTGAAATAGGAAAAGAAACCAATGAAAAAAGCAGTCAAAGTTACCGCACTTTCTTTAGCATTAGCCTTTACTTCGTCTTTAGCCATGGCCACAGAAAATATTGCATTTATCAGTGGGGATTATTTATTTCAAAATCACCCAGATCGTAAAATGGTGGCAGAAAAATTAGAGTCAGAGTTTAAAGCCAGAGTAGAAAAACTCACTGCAAATAAAAAAAGCATTGATGAAAAAATTGCCGCTTCTCAAAAGAAAGTGGAAGCCAAAGTTGCTGCATTACAAAAAGATGCACCGAAATTACGCAGTGCGGATATTAAAAAACGTGAAGACGAAATCAATAAGCTCGGTAATAGTGAGCAAGAAGCAATCAATAAACTCGTTACTGCACATGATGAAGAAGTGAGTAAATATCAAGAAGATTATGCAAAACGTGAACGTGAAGAAACCGCAAAATTAGTGGATAGTATTCAAAATGCGGTAAATACGGTTGCAAAAGAGAAGAACTACACATTAGTACTGAATGAAGGTGCAGTCGTATTTGCAGCTGATGCAAAAAATATTACTGAAGATGTTCTGAAAGTCATTCCTGCAACACAGGCGAAATAATGCAAGTTTATTCCCTCCAAGAATTAGCACAACAGATCGGCGCTACCATTCGTGGTAACGCCGATGTTGTTGTAGAAAGTATTGCGCCTTTAGATAAGGCGACAGAAAAACAGCTTACCTTTATTTCTAATCCTAAGTTCCGTTCCTTACTGGCACAATCTCATGCGGGGATTCTGGTGGTGTCAGAAGCGGATGTGGCGTTTTGTGCAGAGCAAAGTAATTTATTGATTGTAAAAGATCCGTACGTGGCTTATGCCGTTCTAGCACAATATATGGATAGCACGCCGAAAGCTGCGAGCGGCATTGCCGCCAGTGCGGTGGTATCGGCTAGTGCAGTAGTAGGCAAAAATGTCTCAATTGGTGCCAATGCGGTGATTGAAGACGGGGTAACGCTTGGTGATCATGTAGTCATTGGTGCTAACTGCTTTGTCGGCAAAAATAGCAAAATTGGTGCTTATACCCAGCTATGGGCAAATGTCAGTGTTTATCATGAGGTTGAAATAGGGCAACATTGTTTAATTCAATCTGGTGCAGTGATTGGTAGTGATGGTTTTGGGTACGCCAATGATCGTGGGCGTTGGATTAAAATTCCACAAGTCGGACAAGTCATTATTGGCAATCATGTCGAAATTGGCGCTTGCACTTGTATTGACCGCGGTGCGTTAGATCCAACGGTCATTGAAGATAATGTGATTATTGATAATCTTTGCCAAATTGCGCATAACGTCCATATTGGAACCGGGACTGCGGTTGCTGGTGGGGTGATTATGGCTGGCAGCTTGACCGTCGGACGCTATTGCTTAATTGGTGGTGCCAGTGTGATCAATGGACACATGGAAATCTGCGATAAAGTGACGATTACAGGTATGGGGATGGTGATGCGTCCAATTACTGAACCCGGCGTGTACTCTTCGGGTATCCCATTACAAACGAATAAAGAATGGCGTAAAACCGCCGCATTGACGTTAGGCATTGATGCGATGAATAAACGGTTAAAAGCCTTAGAAAAGAAAGTCGAGAAGAAATAAGCGTGAAACGAACCGCACTTTTTTGTGGTGCGTTTTGTATTCAGCACGTAAATACCGTATAATTTTGAATGTTTTATCGTTTTATTTTATTGGAAGGTACTATTGTGACAACTGAAACTACCACAACAAAAATCATTGAAGCAAATGAAATTATGAAATTGCTTCCTCACCGTTATCCTTTTTTATTAGTGGATCGTGTGGTGGATTATGAAGAAGGTAAATGGCTTAAAGCTATAAAAAATATTAGCGTAAATGAGCCTTGCTTTACGGGACATTTCCCAGAACAACCGATTTTTCCGGGTGTGTTGATTTTGGAAGCCATGGCACAAGCGACGGGGGTGCTCGCCTGTAAAACTTACCGTCAATTAGAAAATGAAATTTATTATTTTGCTGCCATTGATAATGCGCGCTTTAAACGTCCTGTGTTACCTGGTGATCAAATGGTGTTAGAAGTTCACTTCTTGAAAGAGCGTCGCGGTATTACGCGTTTCACTGGTGTGGCAACCGTAGATGGTCAAGTGGTGTGCGAAGCAGAATTAATGTGTGCTCGTCGTCCCGCATAATAAGCAAGGAGTAAAATATGATCCACCCAACCGCACAGATTCATCCTACCTCAATTGTGGAGGCTGGAGCAAAAATTGGTGAGAATGTTGTTATCGGTCCCTTTTGTCTTGTTGGTGCAGACGTCGAAATTGGTGCAGGTACGATCTTACATTCGCATGTTGTCGTCAAAGGCATTACTAAGATTGGGCGCGATAACCAAATTTTTCAATTCGCCAGTATTGGCGATACCAACCAAGATTTAAAATACCAAGGTGAACCAACCAGAACGATCATCGGTGATCGTAACCGCATTCGTGAGAGTGTGACGATTCACCGTGGTACAGCGCAGGGCGGTTCTGTGACGGTAATTGGTGATGATAACTTGTTGATGGTGAATGTGCATGTGGCACATGATTGTCGCATTAAGAATCGTTGTATTTTAGCCAATAATGCAACATTAGCAGGGCATGTTGAGCTCGATGATTTTGTGATTGTTGGTGGGATGTCTGCGATTCATCAATTTGTCATTGTCGGCGCACACGTGATGCTCGGTGGTGGTTCAATGGTCAGCCAAGATGTACCACCTTATGTGATGGCGCAAGGCAACCATGCAAAACCGTTTGGTGTGAATATTGAAGGCTTGAAACGTCGTGGTTTTGATAAACCAACCTTACATGCGATTCGCAATGTGTATAAACTGATTTACCGCAGTGGCAAAACCTTAGAGGAAGTGATGCCTGAAATTGAACAAGTGGCGGCAAAAGAATCAGCGATTAGCTTCTTTGTTGAGTTTTTCAAGCGTTCAACACGCGGAATTATTCGTTAATTAAGCGAAATTTGACTCAAATCGACCGCACTTTTTTCCTGAGAAGTGCGGTTGTTTTTTATCTAGGATTGAGAGATGAAAGAAATACATAAACAGCCGCCGACGATTGCCATTGTTGCCGGCGAAGTGTCGGGTGATATTTTGGGGGCGGGACTTATCCGCAGTTTGAAAGTTCAGTATCCTCATGCACGCTTTATTGGGATCGCGGGGTCTCGAATGTTGGCAGAAGGTGCGGAAACCTTGGTAGACATGGAGGAGCTTTCGGTCATGGGATTAGCCGAAGTGGTGAAACACTTACCCCGTTTATTGAAAATCCGTCGTCAATTAATTCACACCCTGTTGCAAGAAAAGCCAGATATTTTCATTGGTATTGATGCGCCGGATTTTAATATCGACGTTGAATTGAAGTTAAAAGAAAATGGCATCAAAACCATACATTATGTCAGCCCTTCCGTTTGGGCTTGGCGTCAGAATCGTATTCATAAAATTGCCAAAGCGACGCATCTCGTTTTAGCTTTTTTACCTTTTGAAAAAGCATTTTATGATCGTTTTGAGGTGCCTTGCCGTTTTATCGGTCATACGATGGCAGATGCGATCGCATTAAAACCCAATCGTCAGGAAGCTTGTGAATGTTTAAATCTTGATGCAAACCAGCGTTATGTGGCGATGCTTGTTGGAAGTCGTGGTTCAGAAGTTACCTTTTTAGCGGAACCTTTTTTGCAAGCGGCTAAATTGTTAAAACAACAATATCCCGCTATTCAATTCTTGGTTCCACTGATTAATGCTAAGCGTCGTGAACAATTTGAACAAATTAAAGCGCAAGTCGCGCCAGAATTAGAGCTGATCTTGTTAGACGGAAAGGCTCGCCAAGCTATGATAGCCGCAGAAGCAACCTTATTAGCGTCAGGGACGGCAGCGCTAGAAGCTATGTTATGTAAATCGCCGATGGTGGTGGGTTATCGTATGAAAGCAACCACTTACTTCTTAGCAAAGCGCTTAGTGAAAACAGAATATGTTTCCTTACCGAATTTATTAGCGAATGAAATGTTGGTACCAGAGCTTATCCAAGAGCAATGTACAGCAGAAAATCTTGCTGAAAAACTGGCGCTTTATTTAAGCCAAGAAGAAAGTGCGTTACAACAACGTCATGCATTAATTCAACGCTTTACGGATTTACACAAGTTGATCCAATGTGATGCAGATAAACAAGCGGCACAAGCTGTGATTGAATTACTCGAACAAGAGGATAAATAACATGGTATTTGAATATCCCAAAGGGGTTGAACTCATTGCCGGTGTGGATGAAGTCGGGCGTGGACCTTTAGTGGGTGCGGTTGTGACAGCAGCGGTGATTTTAGATCCTCATCAACCTATTTTAGGTCTCAATGACTCGAAAAAACTGTCTGAAAAAAAACGTCTTTTGTTAGCCGAAGAAATTAAACAAAAGGCCTTAGCTTGGAGTTTAGGGCGCGCCGAACCAGAAGAAATCGATCAATTGAATATTTTACATGCCACCATGTTAGCGATGAAAAGAGCGGTCGAAAATTTGAAAATTCAACCGCACTTTGTGTTAGTGGATGGCAATCGTGTGCCAGAGCTCATGATCCCAGCACAAGCGATTGTGAAAGGTGATGGACTGGTGGCAGAAATCAGCGCTGCCTCCATTTTGGCGAAAGTCGCACGCGATCAAGAAATGGCTGAGTTAGATAAACGCTATCCGGAATATGCATTTGCGCAACATAAAGGTTACCCAACGGCATTGCATTTAGCCAAATTAGCCGAATTGGGACCTTTAGCCCAGCATCGACGTAGTTTTTCACCTGTGCGAAAATTACTCAATACTTTATAATTCATCTATTTATTTTGTGAGGAGTTTAACGTGGAGCTCAGCTTACAAGCACCTTTCTGGACAAGTTCGTTATTTTGGGTGTTACTGCTCTTATTTGGCGCGATTGTCTTATTTGTACGGAATAAAATCCGCATGGATGTGGTGGCATTATTAGTGATTGTCGCCTTTGCTTTAAGTGGTATTTTAAGTGTAAATGAAGTTTTAGCAGGCTTTAGTGATCCGAATGTCATTTTGATTGCATTACTTTTCATTGTCGGAGAAGGAATTGTGCGTACTGGGATTGCTTATCAAGTGAGTGAATGGTTATTAAAAGCCTCGAAAAATAATGAAACCAAAGTGCTAATTTTATTGATGCTCGCGGTGGCAGTACTCGGTTCGTTTATGAGTTCGACAGGGATTGTGGCGATTTTTATTCCAGTGGTGTTAGTCATTTGTCAGCAAATGAATATCTCACCGAAACGGCTTATGATGCCACTGAGTGTCGCAGGCTTAATTAGTGGCATGATGACCTTGATTGCCACCGCGCCTAACTTAGTCGTCAATGCGGAATTGATTCGTAATACGGATTTTCGTTTTCACTTCTTTGATTTTACCCCGATCGGTTTAGTGGTGCTAGGCATGGGGATTTTATATATGTTAGTGGCGCGCCGTTGGTTAACTGATCCTGAAGAACAAACCAAAAAAGATACCAGTCGGCGTTCAATGAATGACTTGATCGATGAATATGGGCTACGTGAGCGGACCAAACGGCTAGTTGTCAAAAAAGGCTCGCCATTCATTGGGAAAAATTTAGATGAACTTCATCTGCGTTCTAGTTATGGCTTAAATGTGTTGGCTATTGAACGTTGGAAACGATTTAGACCAATGTTTATTGCCGCGCTAGGTACCTCTGAGATTCGTGAAAAAGATATTTTAATGATGGACAGCAGTCATCCTGAATTCGATTTAGAGCAGTTTTGCCAAGAAAATCATTTAGAAATGGCGGAAATTCGTAGCCAAAGTTTCTCACAACAAGCGAAATCCATTGGCATGGCAGAAATCACACTTGTACCAGATTCCGATTGTATTGGAAAAACCACATCGGAGTTGCGTTTTCGCTCACAATTTGGTTTAAATGTGGTGGGAGTAAAACGTGATGGTGAAGTCTTAGTCGGTAATTTTTCGGATGTCAGTTATGCTTTAGGGGATTTGATTCTCGTCGTCGGGGATTGGAAAGCCATTGCACAGATGCAGCATCATGCCAAAGATTTTTATGTTTTAAACTATCCGCTTGAAATGGAAAGAGCTGTCCCCGCTGCCACACAAGCACCACATGCGGTATTTGCGATTTTAACCATGGTGGTATTAATGGTGAGTGGGGTTGTACCGAATGTGATTGCCGCCCTCATTGCGTGCTTAATGCTCGGTTATTTCCGTTGTGTCGATGGGAAAAGTGCGTATGAATCGATCCATTGGTCAAGTTTAGTGTTAATTGTGGGCATGATGCCTTTTTCTATCGCTTTGCAAAAAACCGGTGGTGTAGATTTAGCGGTGAAATTAATGTTAGATGCAGTAGGGGGATTAGGTTTACATGCGGTGTTAATGAGTTTATTTTTACTCTGCGCAGCGGTGAGTCTATTCATTTCTAATACCGCAACGGCCATTTTAATGGCTCCGATTGCGATTACCATCGCCCATCAATTACAAGTATCACCGATGCCATTTGCGATGATTATTGCAGTCGCGGCCTCCGCTGCATTTATGACGCCAGTCTCCTCTCCTGTGAATACCATGGTATTAGGTCCCGGTGGATATAAATTTGCGGACTTTGTTAAAGTTGGTGTACCTTTCACTTTATTAGTGATGATCGTAAGTGTCTTTTTAATTCCTTTACTATTCCCATTCTGAGTAGGAGCGTGCGCATGAGTATTTATGATTTAAAACCTAAATTTCAGAATCTATTACGCCCAACGGTTGTCAAACTGGCGCAACGTGGGATAACAGCGAACCAAGTGACTTTATTGGCGTGTGCGATTTCCGTTGTGCTAGGGCTCTTTCTTACAGCACTGGCTGAAGTACATTGGTTATTTATTTTGATCCCTATTTGGCTGTTTATTCGTATGGCGTTAAATGCGATTGATGGCATGCTCGCACGTGAGTTTCATCAAAAATCACGCTTAGGGGGGTATTTAAATGAAATTACGGATGTGGTTTCTGATGCCGCATTATATTTACCTTTTGCTTGCATTTTCCCGTTTGATTCGCTACTGATTGGGTTGATTATTTGGCTTGCCGCGTTGACGGAATTATGTGGCATCTTAGGGCAAGTACAAGGTCAAACTCGTCGTTATGATGGTCCACTGGGAAAAAGTGATCGTGCGTTTTTATTTGGTGTATTAGGGCTGGCTTATACCTTCTACGCTCCTTTGCCGGAATGGTTGTATTGGGTAGCATGGCTCGTGGTGTTATTATTGATTTTGACCTGTATTAAGCGTGTGCGTGCGGGGTTAGCTGAGTTACCTAACCAAGTGGAACATGGCACTGAAAAACCAAGCACGGATATCTCATCCTCTGAATAAGGAGAATTTTATGCTCGCCAAACTGATTGATTTTCTTTTATGTCGTTTTACTTCCTTTATTACGGGTGTTCGCCCACAAAAAAACGTTACGCAACAATCTACAGGAAAAAATCGACTGTATTATGCCAATCATAATAGTCACGGGGATTTTATATTACTTTGGGTGTCTTTACCCTATGAAGTACGCCAAAATACCCGCCCTGTCGCGGGTGCAGATTATTGGCTAAAAGGCAAAGTCCGCCGTTTTTTAGCGAAAAAGGTCTTTAATATGCTCTTGATTGAACGTGGTAGTGATGATCCTAAGGTGGCAACTAATCAAATTAGCGACGCACTAAAAGACAGTTCATTAATTATTTTCCCAGAAGGCACGCGTAAAACTGATGATGATCTTGCCTTACAACCTTTTAAAAGTGGGTTATTTCATTTAGCAAAACAAAACCCAACACTAGAATTGGTCCCTGTTTGGATTAGTAATATGCATAATGTGTTACCGAAAGGGTTTATTTTACCGATTCCACTACTTTGCGATCTGTATTTAGGTGAACCGTTAAGTTACCAACAAGGGGAAGAAAAAGCTGATTTTCTTGCTCGTGCGCAAAACGCCTTATTACGTTTAAATCCAAAATATCAAGGAGAATAAGATGGAAATCTGGACACTCTTCTGGGGCTTAATGTTCACCCTAATTCTCGCTTCCACCATCGGTTATACATTAAAGTGGAAAGTGGGCTTTTCTACACCTCACGCTGTGATTGATAATTTAAATGCCCGCATTAATGCTTGGTGGGTCATGATTCTGATTATTTTTGCCGCGGCATTTATTGGTTTTTACGCGGTGATTGCGTTATTTTTTATCATTTCTTTTATGGCATTACGCGAGTTTTTATCATTAATTTATATCCGTCGTGGTGATCATCTTGCGTTAGCTGCCTGTTTTTATGTCATTCTCCCCGTACAATATTATTTTGTGGCAATCGACTGGTTTAGCATGTTTACGATCTTTATTCCGGTGTATGCCTTCTTATTTTTACCGATTTTGTCTGCCTTGTTAGGTGATGCCTCACATTTCCTAGATCGTTCCACGAAAGTTCAGTGGGCAATTATGATTTCAGTATTTTGTATTTCCCATATTCCCGCTATCTTAACTTTGGATATTGTGGGTTTTGAAAATAAGAATTTATTGTTAATGATTTTCTTAATTTTAGTCGTGCAATCAAGTGATGTGTTGCAATATGTGTGGGGAAAATTATTCGGAAAACATAAAATTGCGCCGACATTATCACCTTCTAAAACAGTAGAGGGGTTTGCCGGTGGGATCCTAAGTGCCTCAATTCTCGGTGGTTTACTGTATTGGTTAACCCCGTTTAGTCCGTTACAAGCTTTTCTGATGAGCTTACTGATTTGTTTAATGGGCTTTTTAGGCGGATTAGTGATGTCAGCAATTAAACGTAGTATGGGCGTGAAAGATTGGGGAAATATGATCAGTGGTCATGGTGGCATGTTAGATCGCATGGACAGTTTATGCTTTGCGGCACCTATCTTCTTCCATGTAGTGAGATATTATTGGGTTTAGTTGGCAATAAAAAATAGAGGAAAAAAATGACCGCAGTTTTAAAAATTGGTTTAGTTTCAGTCTCTGATCGTGCTTCACAAGGGGTGTATGCTGATCAAGGGATTCCTGAATTACAAGCTTGGTTAGAAAAGGCATTATGTGAGCCCTTTGAGATAGAAACTCGCTTAATTCCTGATGAGCAAGATCGCATCGAACAAACCTTATGTGAACTCGTTGATGATTACCATTGCCACTTGGTGTTAACCACAGGCGGAACTGGACCGGCAAAACGCGATGTCACACCTGATGCGACTCTCGCGGTAGCAGATCGTGAAATGCCGGGATTTGGTGAACAAATGCGCCAAGTCAGTTTGCATTTCGTCCCAACGGCGATTTTATCGCGTCAGGTGGGCGTCATCCGTAAAAACAGCTTAATCCTCAATCTGCCGGGGCAACCTAAAGCGATTAAAGAAACGCTAGAAGGGGTGAAAGATGAAAACGGTCAGGTTATTGTGAAAGGGATTTTTAGTGCGGTGCCCTATTGTTTACAACTGATCGACGGGATTTATATTGATACCCATCCCGACGTGATTGAAAGTTTTCGCCCTAAATCCGCCCGTCGTTAGACGAGTTAGCGGAGATAAAAGTGCGGTTAAAAAAGGAAAAATTTATGAAAAAGATTGAAGCAATCATTAAACCTTTCAAATTAGATGACGTACGTGAAAGTTTATCTGATGTGGGTATTACCGGGATGACGGTCACGGAAGTGCGTGGATTTGGACGTCAAAAAGGACATACTGAACTTTATCGTGGTGCCGAATATATGGTGGATTTTTTGCCGAAAGTCAAAATGGAAATTGTCGTGACTGATGAGCAAGTGGATCAATGTATTGAAGCCATTATGGAAACCGCACAAACTGGGAAAATTGGTGACGGCAAGATTTTTGTGTATGACGTTGAACGTGTCATCCGAATCCGTACTGGGGAAGAAAACGAGGACGCAATCTAAATGCTCAAAGTTGAATCGCCTATTTTAAAAGTGTTGGTCGCTTTAGCCGCCATTGTGATCATTTTGGCTGGCGTCAAAGTCGCAAGTGAAATTGCGGTGCCGTTTTTATTATCGCTTTTTATTGCCATCATTTGCTCGCCGATCATCCGCTTTATGACTAGCCGTAAAGTCCCGCACTGGCTTGCCATTACCTTATTACTGTTGATGATTTTAGTGGTGTTTTTCTCGGTGTTAAGTTTGATCAATAGCACCGCGCGAGAGTTTACCCAATCGATTCCACAATATCGTCTTTTATTATCAGAACGGATTAATGCTTTAGTATTATTGGCGAAGAAGTGGAATATTCCCTTGGATTTGTCCACCGAGCGAACGATGGAATATATGGATCCGAGTGTGATCATGAATTTGGTGAGTAGTACATTACTAAGCTTTTCCGGCGTCGTCACCAACGTATTTGTTCTGTTCCTTGTGGTGATTTTTATGCTGAGTGAAGCGCCGTTTGCGAAACATAAATTGGCGCTCGTATTTAGTTCTGATGTGCGTGATGTTCACCGTGAAGAACATTATATCAATCGGATTTTACAAGGGGTAATTAGTTATCTTGGCGTGAAAACGCTGACCAGTTTATTAACCGGTGTTTGCGTTTATATTCTGCTTGAATTAACCGATGTGCAATATGCTATTTTATGGGCAACTTTGAGTTTTCTGCTTAACTATATTCCCAATATTGGTTCGATCATTGCCGCCGTGCCTATTGTAGTGCAAGCCTTACTATTAAATGGTTTTCCAACAGGTCTTGGGGTAGCGATTGGTGTAGGTGCGGTGAATATGATTGTGGGTAACATCATTGAACCGAAAATGATGGGGCGCACCTTAGGCTTATCGACACTTGTCGTTTTCTTATCCTTATTATTTTGGGGATGGTTACTGGGTACAGTTGGGATGTTGCTGTCTGTGCCACTGACGATGGTGCTTAAAATTGCTCTTGAAGCCAGTCCAGAAACGGTTAAATATGCGATTTTGTTAGGCGATGTGAAAGATATTAACCGCGAAATCATCGACGCCAAACAAGAAGCCGCAGAACGCATCAAAGAACAGGCAGAATGGGAGGAAAATGCGGAACAAATCGCCGAAGCCATTGCCACTGCCAAAGAAGAAGCGAAAAATGAAGCCATCGCTGGCGTCATTGCAGATGCAAAGGCAGAAATTGAAGCGGAAATCCAAGCGATTGCCAAAGCTACTGAACAGAAATAATAAAACCTATTAAACAAACACCGCACTTTTTTCTTTCTCGATCGAGTTCGCAAAAAAGTGCGGTGTTTTTTTACAGAGTTTGGCGAAATTGCTAGATTAATGCGCACTAACTCTGTACAATCGCAACTCATTTTTTATAGGCGATTATCTAGGCCGCAATGTGTAACAACGAGGCGTTATGTTAGAACAACAAACCTGTGCTGAAAAAGCAGCAAATACAGTCAACACGGTTGAATTATCAACTGATTCAGCAAAAAAAATTAACTTAATGAATTTAACACGCCAGCAAATGCGTGAGTTCTTTAAAGCATTGGGTGAAAAACCGTTTCGTGCCGATCAGTTAGTGAAATGGATTTATCATTTTGGCGAAGATAACTTCGACAATATGACCAATATTAACAAGAAGTTAAGAGATAAATTAAAACAAGTGGCTGAAATTAAAGCCCCTGAAGTCGCAGTGGAGCAACGTTCTGCTGACGGTACCATTAAATGGGCAATGCAAGTGGGCGATCAGCAAGTGGAAACGGTGTATATTCCAGAGGCAGATCGTGCCACCTTATGTGTCTCTTCACAAGTAGGTTGTGCGTTAGCTTGTACGTTCTGTTCGACTGCACAACAAGGGTTTAACCGTAACTTGACGGTGTCTGAAATTATTGGTCAAGTTTGGCGTGCGTCAAAAATCATTGGTAACTTTGGAGTAACCGGCGTGCGTCCGATCACCAACGTGGTGATGATGGGTATGGGCGAACCATTATTAAACGTGGCAAATGTGGTGCCTGCGATGGAAATCATGTTGGATGATTTTGCGTATGGTTTATCAAAACGCCGCGTGACGTTATCGACTTCAGGTGTGGTACCTGCGTTAGATAAATTAAGTGAAATGATTGATGTGGCGTTGGCGATTTCGTTACATGCACCGAATGATGAACTGCGTGATGAAATTGTGCCAATCAATAAAAAATATAACATCAAAATGTTGATGGATTCGGTAAACCGTTATTTAAGCGTGTCGAATGCGAATCACGGTAAAGTAACTATTGAATATGTAATGTTAGATCATGTTAATGATGGTGTGGAGCACGCACATCAGTTAGCACAGGTGTTAAAAAATACACCATGTAAGATCAATTTGATTCCTTGGAATCCGTTCCCAGAAGCCCCTTATGCGAAAAGCTCAAATTCGCGTATTGATCGTTTCCAAAAAACCTTGATGGAATATGGGTTCACCGTGATTGTACGTAAAACCCGTGGCGATGATATTGATGCCGCCTGCGGGCAATTAGCCGGTGATGTAATTGACCGAACAAAACGTACTGCACAGAAAAAGCAATTTGGTCAAGAGATTACAGTACGAAATCATTAAATTGTCGCTCAATGAGTGAAGTAAACAGAAGGAGAAAAAATGACGCGCGTTTTTCAATTAGGGATAGCAAGCATTTTTTCTCTTTTTCTTTCTGCCTGTGTGAGTCAAGAAGGTCACAAAACGTTTGATTCACATGAGGCGGCAAAAGCCAGAATTGAATTAGGTTTAGGCTATTTATCTCAGCATGATTTTGCGCGAGCAAAGCAAAATTTTGATAAAGCTTTATCCCATGCCCCAAATTACTATTTATCTCATGCGGTCTTAGCGTATCTCTACCAAAAACAAGGTCATCTTGATTTAGCCCGTCACGCTTATGAAAAGGCGATAAAATTAGATAAAAATCAAGGTGATGTATTAAATAATTATGGTACCTTTTTATGCCAACAAGGTGAGTTTGAACAAGCTTACAAACAATTTTCTCAAGCATTAAATGCCCCACATTATTATCAGCACGCCGATACTTATGAAAATTTGGTTTGGTGTGCGTCTTTTGTCAAAGATGCTGTCCGTTATCAACAAAATTTGCAACACTTAACGCAGTTTGATCCCAATAGAGCAAAAAAATTTCCGCCACATATTGAGTAACTCAGGATAAAAAGACAGAAAAACACTTTTTCACATAGCTTATCTCGTGAATAGCTATTGCAAAAGCCCCTGTACAACTTTAAACTTTATCCTTTGGATTTTGTGTAAATAGATGGTGTGAAATGAATACTGCGACAAATAATATTGAGGAAAAAGTACTCACTCTCGGCGAACAATTCCGCCAAGCACGCGAGGCGCTTAACCTTTCCATTGAAGATGTTTCTAAAAAAATCTCTCTTAGACCCTCTATTTTACAGTTGATTGAAACGAATCAATTGGCTCAAAAGTCAATTCCAGCCACTTTTATGAGAGGTTATGTTCGCAGTTACGCTAAATTTCTCAAATTACCTGAATCCGTATGGGGGCATGCAAGTTTTGGTGAAGATCATAAGAATGATCTAGGTAAAAATGCACGTGCAACCAGAGCGGTTAACCATTATTCCTCGCATAACCACTGGATTGGTTGGTTAAGTTTACTTGTTGTTCTCATTGTGGCGGGGATGACGGGTCTGTGGTGGTGGGAAAACTATACTCAGTCTAATGCCGAGCGCGAGAGTTTAGTGCAGCATTACGTTGATACAACACCGCAAAGTAGCGTCGTACAAAGCATGCCAATAGCGAGTTCTACTGCATCGGATACGACACAAAATGCGACAGTGCTCAGTGCCTCAAGTGTAGTGATACCGACGACACAAACCACCTCTTCTACTGATCTTCCTGTAACCATCAGCCCAGTAAGTGACCAGCCGATCACGTCTGCGGATGTGTTAAAAGCGGAAATGGAAAAATTAGATGAAAAAAGCGAGAAAAATCTTCTTTCACATGAGACGGTGGCGACCCCTTCTCATGAATTGCACATTGAAGTCACCGGTGGTTGTTGGATTAGTGTGCAAAATGAGAGTGGAAAGATTCTTGCTCAAAAAGAATACAAACAAGGTGATGTGTTGACGTTTAATGAAGGTGTGACTTATTCACTGATTATAGGTGCGCCAGCAAATGTTAAGATCACATATAAAGGCGAGGACTATCCGCTAAAAGTAGATGGTCGTGTCGCTCGATTTAAATTACCACAGTAATGTGGCTGATAAGGTAGCAAACAATTATGTTAGCCAAACCAACGATTAAGCGTAGAGAATCAACCAAAATCTATGTGGGGAATGTGCCGATTGGTGGGGATGCACCCATTGCAGTGCAATCCATGACCAATACGAGAACAACTGATGTAGAAGCCACTGTGGCGCAAATTAAAGCGCTGGAACGTGTTGGTGCGGATATTGTTCGCGTTTCAGTCCCGACAATGGATGCCGCTGAAGCCTTTAAGTTAATCAAGCAGCAAGTGAATGTGCCTTTAGTGGCGGATATTCATTTTGATTATCGTATTGCGTTAAAAGTGGCGGAGTACGGCGTGGACTGCTTGCGAATCAACCCAGGTAATATTGGTCGTGAAGACCGTATTCGTGCAGTTGTCGATTGCGCCAGAGATAACAATATTCCGATCCGTATCGGGGTGAATGCGGGATCTTTGGAAAAAGATCTGCAAGAAAAATACGGTGAACCGACGCCCGAAGCGTTATTGGAATCGGCGTTACGTCATGTAGAAATTCTAGATCGCCTTAATTTCGATCAGTTTAAGGTCAGTGTGAAGGCATCTGATGTGTTTTTAGCAGTCGAATCATATCGTTTATTGGCGAAAGCCATCAAACAACCCTTGCATTTAGGCATCACCGAAGCCGGCGGTTTTCGTGCTGGGGCAGTAAAAAGTGCGGTGGGATTGGGCATGCTTTTAGCAGAAGGCATTGGCGATACATTACGCATTTCGCTTGCGGCCGATCCTGTTGAAGAAATCAAAGTGGGCTTTGATATTCTCAAATCATTACGGATCCGTTCTCGTGGTATTAACTTTATTGCTTGTCCAACTTGTTCACGTCAAGAATTTGATGTGATTGGCACGGTTAACGCCCTTGAGCAACGCTTAGAAGATATTATTACACCCATGGATGTGTCGATTATCGGCTGTGTGGTTAACGGACCGGGTGAAGCACTCGTCTCTGATTTAGGTGTCACGGGTGGTAATAAGAAAAGCGGTTATTATTTAGATGGGGAACGCCAAAAAGAGCGCTTTGATAATGATGATCTCATCAATCAATTAGAAGCCAAAATCCGTGCCAAAGTGGCGGCGCAAGATCCCAAAAATCGTATTATTTAAAATAACAAAAGAAAAAATAGGACAGTATTGTGGCAAAAATAATTCAAGCAATTCGTGGTATGAATGATTGCTCCCCAACGGAAAGCCCATTATGGCAATGGGTCGAAGGAAAAGTGCGGTCAGTTTTACAAAATTATGGTTATTCTGAAGTGCGTATGCCAATTGTCGAAAGTACGCCATTATTTGCTCGCGCGATCGGTGAAGTAACCGATGTAGTATCCAAAGAAATGTACACTTTTTGGGATAACGATGAGCAATTAACTTTGCGTCCAGAAGGGACAGCAGGTTGTGTACGTGCAGCGATTGAACACGGTTGGATTTATAACCAAGAACAACGTTTATGGTATATGGGACCGATGTTCCGTCATGAGCGTCCACAAAAAGGGCGTTATCGCCAGTTCCACCAAGCAGGTGTTGAAGTGTTCGGTATTCCTAATCCGGAAATTGATGCTGAGTTAATTATGCTTACGGCACGTTTATGGAAAGAATTGGGCATTGCTGAGCACGTCACCTTGCAACTGAATTCAATTGGTTCATTAGAGGCGCGTAAGAACTATCGTTCTGCTTTAGTCGCTTTTTTACAGCAACATGTTGATTTATTAAGTGAAGAAGAAAAAGAACGTTTAGAGAAAAATCCACTGCGTATTTTGGATACAAAAAATCAAGCGTTACAAGCGGTGCTAAATGATGCGCCGAAACTGTTAGCGTATTTAGATGACGATAGCCGTGAACACTTTGCCCAACTTTGTGCTTTACTGGATGCGGTGGGGATTCAATATGAAGTGAATCCAAAACTGGTACGCGGTTTAGATTATTACAACAAAACTGTTTTTGAGTGGGTGACTTCTGAGTTAGGAGCACAGGGCACTGTTTGTGGCGGTGGTCGCTACGACGGTCTTGTTGAACAATTAGGTGGTCATGCGACGACAGGTGTGGGTTTCGCGATGGGTCTAGAACGTTTAGTGTTATTGGTGCAAGAAGTGAATCAAAGTATCCGCTTGCCAAGTGCGGTCGATATTTATGTGGTTTACCAAGGCGAAGGGACAACATTAGCGGCATTTCGATTAGCTGAAATCCTCCGTACTGAATTACCACAATTACGTGTGATGACCCATTGCAGTGGCGGTAACTTCAAAAAACAATTTAAACGCGCAGATAAAAGTGGTGCGACATTGGCGTTAGTGATTGGTGAAAGTGAAGTGCAAAATCAACAAGTTGTGGTTAAACACTTACTTGGAGGAGCCGAGCAACAAACACTTGCATTAGATGATATTGTTGATTACATTAAGAACAATTTTTAATCGAGAAGGAAGAGGGAAATGGCTTATACTGCGGAAGAAGAACAAGAGCTAAATGAGATTAAAGCATGGTGGAAGGAAAATTATAAAACCTTAATCGCCTCAATCATTATTGCATTTGGTGGTATGTTCGGTTGGAATTACTGGCAAAGTCATCAGGTAAATAAAATTCAACAAACTTCAGCACAGTATGAACAGGCACTGTATAGTACAGCAGATTTTGCCAGCAAAAGTGCGCAAATCGAGCAGTTTGTACAAGCGAACAGCAAAACCAGTTATGCGGTTTTAGCCTTGTTAGAAAAGGCAAAAGTTGAAGTAGAAAAAAAGGAGTTTGCCCAAGCTGAGCAATCCTTAAAACAAGCCCTAGCGCAGTCAACAGATGAAAATTTATCCTCGATTACGGCATTACGTTTGGCATCGGTGCAATTCCAACAACAAGCCTTTGACATGGCATTAGACAGCTTGAAACAGGTGAAAGAAAGCAGTTGGGATAGCCGTAAAAACTTACTGATTGGTGATATTCTATTAGCCAAAGGGGATAAAGTGGCGGCAAAAGCCAGTTATCAACAAGCGCTAAATCATGCCTCACCATTAGAAGCACAGTGGTTGCAAGTGCGGTTGAATAATTTATAAGTTTACTTGAAAGGCTTGGAATGTATTTTCCAAGCTTTTTTTATCACTCTTTTCCGTTAAGTAAGGGAATGTCAATGGGATTACAAATTGGGATCGATTTAGGAACAACAAATAGTTTAATTGCGCAATTTATTGATGGCGAAACTCGACTCATTCCTAACAAACTAGGTCATTATTTGACGCCTTCGGTAGTGAGCATTGGGGATGATGATTGTCTACTTGTCGGTCTTCCAGCGCGTGAACGTCTTGCTACGCAACCCCATTTAAGTGCTGCCTCTTTTAAACGTTTTATGGGTACCAATAAGCTTTTCCAATTAGGTAAACGACGTTTTCGTGCTGAAGAGCTATCTGCGCTTATTTTGAAAAGTCTGAAAGAGGATGCAGAGTCTTTTTTAGGTGAGGCGGTGGTGGATGTGGTGATTACTGTTCCTGCTTATTTTAATGCCATTCAAAGACAAGCCACTAAAGCAGCTGCGCAAATGGCAGGCTTAAATGTCCTGCGTTTGTTAAACGAACCGACAGCTGCGGGTCTTGCCTATAACTTACAAGAAAAACCAGATGATACTCGCTTTCTGATTTACGATTTAGGTGGTGGCACATTTGATGTATCGATTCTAGATTATTTTGATGGTGTAGTACAGGTATCAGCGAGTGCGGGCGATAATCATCTGGGGGGCGAAGATTTTGTGCAAGTGGTTTATCATTGTTTCCTGCAACGTTGTAAAACACTGACAGAAAACGAGGGGGCTAAAATCAGTGAAAATAAAGAACTTTGGCAAATATTTGAAAGTGCAAAGCGCACATTGAGTCAGGAAAAATTTGTTGATATTACTTTAGTGATTGATGGAAAAGAGCATGCCGCTCGAGTAACCTTTGATGAATTCCATCAAGCAGCACAGGGGTTGTTAGCACGTTTACGAAAACCCTTAGAAAGAGCATTACGTGATGCTAAATTACGTCCAAATCAAATTGATGGCATTATTCTTGTTGGTGGTGCAACCAGAATGCCGATGATTCGTAACATGATTGGACAACTTTTTCAACGTATTCCACAAGCCAGTATTCACCCTGATGAAGCTATTGCTCGTGGTGCCGCTGTGCAAGCTGCTCTAATTGCGCGTCATGCAAGCGTAGAAGAAGTTGTACTCACCGATGTAATGCCCTTCTCATTAGGCACTAATACAGTAAAAGAATTTGATGGACGCAATATTGGTGGGCAATTTGCGCCTATTATTGAGCGTAACATGCCTGTTCCCGTCTCTCGTGTACAGACTTTTAGCACGGTATTTGATAATCAAACACAGATTCGCTTTGAAATTTTGCAAGGCGAATCGCCATTGGCAAAGGAAAATTTACAATTAGGCGAGATGAGTATCCAGGTGCCTGCAAAACCCGCGGGTGACGTTTTAGTGGATGTGCGTTTTAGTTATGATTCTAATGGGCTATTGGAGGTGGATATCAGTAATCAAGATTTAAAACTACAAGTATCTGATATTTTCCAACAAAATGCACAAAGTTTAACAGCGGAGGAAATTGAGCAATCTCGCCAAAAATTGACCGCACTTAAAGTGCATCCACGTGATCAAGAACAAAATATTTACTTATTAGAGAAAGCAAAACGGCTATATGAGGAATATTTAGGTGAAAATCGTCAGGTAATCAGTGAACATATGGGGTACTTTCTAACCGCACTTGATAGCCAAGATGAAATTCAAATTCGTCGAGCACAAAAACATTTTAGCGAGTTTTTATCTCGTTATGATGGTGGTTGGTTATTATAAACAAGTAGGCAGTGATTTTTTATGAACTGTTGGGATATGTTAAATATTGCGCCGACGAGTGATGAACGAACGATTCGCCGTGCCTATGCTAAACAACTCAAGATAACACGCCCTGATGAAGATGCTGAAGGATATCAACAATTACGTGCGGCTTTTGATGAAGCGTTATCTATTGCCCCTTATTATCAAGAACAAGAAGAATGGGAATGGCAGGAGACAACAGAAGTTGTTTCGTCGGATGTACAACAGCAATCTGTGATTGTTGGACTTGAACAACAACCCATTGCTGTTGATTTGGCCGTCACTAATCTATTGGATGACATGACAAATCAAGATGCCATCTTACCTCGTTCTGAGCATGAGCCTGCTTTTCATACTGTTGCACAAACTGATGAACAGTCTGTTTCAATACAAGATGAATCAGCATTTGCCTCAACTTCGTTAGCGGTTACCTCTCCTGATACGCTAACAAATCAGCAAAATATGAATATTGCATTAACTTCAGTGGATCACGTAGTAGCCGATATCCAGCAACGTTTTGATCAAACAGGGGTTCAAGGATTGATTGCAGATTGGGAGTGGATTCAGGCACAGTTAGCACTTTTGCCTTTGGAGGATAGCGATTATGCCTCTTGGTCATTAATGCAATTTTTAAAACACAATTTAATTGAAAACCCTTATTTATGGGCGCAATGGTCAAATTATTTTCATTGGCATGACGATTACCAAGTTGACAATTTTTTATCTTTTGATGAACAAGAGCAATTGAGAGAACGTTTGTTTATCGCAGATTTAGTCAGTGATAGCTTATTTGGTGTGGAAGAATATCCGGTCGCAAAGAAATTGATGAGCCAAATGGCTAAAGGTCGTCACTTTTTACTTAATGTTTTTTATACTTTCTTGATTTATCCATTTTTGCTTTATGAGCAACCAAAGGGTTACCGCTTTTTATTTGATGAATATAATTTCACTTTTTTAAAAATACATCAGTACAGTAAGTATTTAAGAATACTGCTGCGCGCTTATCTAATGTATACCTTGTGTTTTTTACCTATTCAAACCAAAGCAGGGTTTTCTGGGCAAGTACTTGCTACGAGTTTGTTATTTTTATTGATGATGGGACTCTTTTCTATTTTTGCTCCGATGATCTTGTTTTTTGCACCGAAAAATCAGAATTTTAGGCTGATTGTGGGTGTAATATTGCCTGCTGTATTGCTTATCCCACTCTATTTTCAACAATTCGATAGTTTTATTGCAAAGCAACCTTTGTTATGTTTCGTTATTGTCTGTTTTTTATGGGGCTGTGTAGATAATGAAACAGGTTGGCAAAAGTTTGGTTATAACCTAGCAGCGTTTGGGCTCGTCTTACTATGTGGTTTGAAAGAAGTCAACATGGGATTAGATGCGTTTCTTATTATGTTGGCGTTAGTTTGGATTAATAGTAATTTATTTTTGACACAATATTATCCTGCTGTTTACGATCGTTTATATGACAAAATGAATACGCCTTTCGTACCATCACCTAAAAAAGTGACTGAGCTACCTTTGTTAGTTTTGAATAGCTTAATCAGCGTGTTATTGTGGTTTTATTTATTACCATCGTTAGTGGGGCATTGGTTAGCAAGAACACATGACCGAGGCAGTATTTTTGAAATGTTGGCAACGACACTATTCGTATTAGCCTATTTAAGTCAATTTACCGCCTACGCATTATTTTTATTTTATCCTGTGTTGTTATGTATTTACTTGTTGCAGCTCAGTATCAAGAAAGTGGTTTTTTATTTGTGGGATCATAGATAAGGAAAGTACATGATGAATAATGTTAAACTTCCTCCTCCAGTTGTGTTTCTATGCTGTGCGGTAGCGATGGCGTATGTCCCTGCCTTAATAACTTTTCCACAATGGCTCTGGCTGATCATCAGCTTAGTTTTAGTGAGCGTGTTAATTGCAGGGATGAGCTTGTGGCAATTTTTACAAGCGAGAACAACGGTGAGTCCACTGGCATTAGAGCAAACTTCCACATTAGTGGTGACGGGCATTTATCAAATCAGTCGCAATCCTATGTATTTAAGTTTAGCATTGTTGCTATTAGCTTGGGCGCTCTGGTTGGGGAGTTTAAGTGCGGTCATTTTCTTCATTATTTTTGTTGTAGTCATGACAAAATGGCAAATTAAGCAAGAAGAGCAAGTATTAGAGCACTTATTTGGGCAAGCTTATTTAGATTATAAACAGAAAGTGAGACGCTGGTTATAATTAGAGCGCGATAAAAAAGCAAAGCGAAGTGAAAACGCTTTGCTTTTTTTATGTGATGACAATAGGTTATTGGGTTAAATCAACTTGATAGATTGCAAAACCGACTTCATCTGTGTCGACATAAGTCATTGGATATTGCGCGCTTTCTTGGATAAATTGTTTTGCTTTTTCGCTTGGCGAGGTTTCAAAACGGATATCCAATTTCACTTTGCTTGTGATCGGGGCAATACGCCAATTTTTATCTGCACTTGGGTTGACTTGACCATGGGTTTTGCTTTCAGATGAAATATAATTTGCCAAAATTTGACGGTTTTCATCAGGGGCAGCAAATACAATATGGCTATCGCCAGTGCCTGGGAATTTCGCACTATAAGCACGGTAGTTATTGGTGGCAATTAAGAACTCTGCTTTTGGATCCACTGGTTTACCTTGGTAGGTCAAATTAATCACACGTTCAGATTGTGCATTGATTAATTTACAATCGCCATCATAACGCGCTGGCTTCGTGATGTCGAATTGATATTGTACGCCATCAATCACATCGAAGTTGTAAGTACGGAAGCCTGTCCAGTCTAATAAGCTTTGTGGTTGTTCATTGCTTGGATCAATTTGTTTGAACATCCCCGCGCTACACTCCAACCATTCTTTTAATTCTGCACCGCTGACTTTGACAATCACTAAGGTGTTTGGATACAAGTATAAGTCTGCGGCATTGCGGAAAGTCAATTCCCCTTTATCCACTTCGGTATAACCTGTTGGATCATTTTTGCGTCCACCCGCTTTAAATGGTGCCCCTGCACTGAGTACAGGCAAACCCGCCAATTCAGGTAAATTTTTCACCACATTTTCTGCATACACACGTTGCGCTTGGTTAACGATCTGTACTGTTGGATCATCTTGTACTAGCGCAAGATAGCTGAACATATTATCGACTGCTCGACCAATTGGTTGTGAAACAAATTGACGCGTTGCATCATGAACAGGCGCAAGTAAGGCGTTCATCTCATCGTCAGGTTGTGCAATCGCCATTTTTTTCTCGTTGTCATAAATTGGACGCAGTTCGGCTTTTCCATTCACAACAACCCATTTATCACCATGTTGTGCTAATTCTAAATCGACTACGCTGATATTGTTCCCCCAATAGCCCGCCATACTTTCTGGGACGCCTTTGACTGTCCCTTTCTCAATGTCCACATTTGGGGATTTGGCAAATTCTTTATTTGGGAATAAGCGGTGTGAGTGACCAAAAATAACGGCATCAATGCCTTTGACATCGGCAAGATAGAACGCCGAGTTTTCTGCCCCTTCTTTATATGGCTCATCGGATGGTCCAGTGTGCGCAAGAGCGATGATGATATCCGCGCCTTTTGCCTTTAATTCTGGCACATATTTTTCAGCCGTTTTTTTAATATCATGGGCTAAAACATGTCCCTCTAAATGGGCTTTATCCCATACCATCACTTGTGGTGGGACGAAACCGATATAGCCAATTTTGATCATTTGTAAGTGACCATTAGCATCTCTAACCCCTTTCTCTTGAATCACATAAGGTTGATAGCGTGGTTCACCAGAATCGGCTTTGACTACGTTGGCATTGATGATCGGGAAGTTGGCTTCGGCAATAGCATCATCTAAATATTTTAAGCCATAATTGAATTCATGGTTACCTAGGGTGCCTACGTCATATTTCATGGCATTAAGCACTTCAATAGCAGGGTTCATTTTACCTTCTTTATACCCTTTTGCCGCTTGATAGTCGGCAATTGGGTTACCTTGAATTAAATCACCATTATCTACTAATACCGAGTTTTTGACTTCTTTGCGTGCTTGGCGAATTAAAGAGGCGGCGCGTGTAAAACCAAATTTCTCTGTTGGTGCGTCTTTATAGTAATCAAAGTCAGTTAAGAAACTATGTAAGTCCGTGGTGGCAATAATGCGCAATGAAGCTGAATTTTGTGGGGTAGCAAAAACATATTTCGATGCAGTAAACGTTAAAATACTGCATGCGCCTAATTGTAGAAAACGTCTTCTATCCATAATTACTCCTTTCTTGGAAATATAAATACATTAGGGGGAATCCATTCTAGAGAAAGTTACGTGCTAGCTCTAGTGATTTCTTTGTATAGATTGTGATCTCTCTCATAAATTTGAAAAAAAGTACAGTGAGGGAGAGAAAAGGGAGGAAGAAAGAAAAATCCCCTCGATTGAGGGGATTGAGAGATTATTTTGTGCAGTTGCAATGTTCAACTTTTTTCTCGAAGCGTTCTGCCACAAAATCCCAGTTTACCACGTGCCAGAATTCTTTAATGTAGTCTGGACGGCGGTTTTGGAATTTCAAGTAGTAAGCGTGCTCCCAAACGTCTAAACCTAATAATGGGTAACCTTCACAACCCGCAATAGCTTTACCCATTACAGGTGAATCTTGGTTCGCGGTGGATACGACGGCTAATTTACCGTTTTCTTGTAAGACTAACCATGCCCAACCTGAACCGAAACGGGTTGCTGCCGCTTTTTCAAATTCTGCTTGGAAGGCTTCCACAGAGCCAAAATCACGCACGATGGCATCTTTTAGTGCGCCTTGTAACGTGGTACCTTTTTTCAAGCTTTTCCAAAATAGC
This sequence comes from Columba janthina nitens, assembly GCA_014362705.1. NCBI lineage: Eukaryota > Metazoa > Chordata > Aves > Columbiformes > Columbidae > Columba > Columba janthina. Next base: position 60,142 of record BMBC01012329.1, read on the forward strand.
GAGTGGTTTAAGTGACCACCCACGTTATTGCGGATAGCTGTCAATTTATCAGCAGGCACCTCTGCTAACTTAGTTAATAATTGACCTGGGCAACCTTGTGCTAATTCTGGTAAATTTTCCAATGCAGCATTGGCATTGTTGACATAGGCTTGATGATGTTTTGAATGGTGAATTTCCATCGTCATTGCATCAAAATGGGGTTCTAATGCATCGTAGGCATAGCCTAATTCTGGTAGTGTATAAGCCATAATTATTTCCTTTATTGAGTGAAAGTAAGGGGGCATTATTGCCAAAAAGTAACAAGATTTTAACAGGAAACTTGATTAAGATCATTATTTCTCTGCAGTTAACACCAAAAATCTCAGGGCAGATTTTTACCTCTGCCCTGATTTTGCTATCCACTACTTACAAGTGGGTTCAACATTAGCTGCCGCAATTGCGACCATATTAATGATCCGGCGTACAGAAGACGCGGAGGTGAGAATATGAACAGGTTTATTCATCCCCATTAAAATTGGTCCGACTGTAATTGGGGTGGCAGTGCCCTGTAATAGGTTCAAACTGATCCGTGCAGCTTCCATATTTGGCATCACCAATAAGTTTGCCGCACCTTTTAATGGACTGTCTGGCATGATGTCCTGACGCAATTTCTCATTTAAAGCGACATCACAGTGCATTTCGCCATCAATGATCAAGTCTGGTGCTTTTTCTTTCACTAAGCGTAAAACTTCGCGCATTTTGACCGCACTTGGATCATCAAAGGTGCCAAAATTAGAATGGGAGACTAAGGCAACTTTAGGTTCAATACCGAAACGGCTTACTTCATTGGCTGCCATAATGGTGATCTCAGCTAATTCTTGTGCGGTTGGGTTATGGTTAACAAAGGTATCTGTAATGAATAAGTTACCTGTTGGCAACACGAGCCCATTTACTGTCGCGGGTGTTGGGACACACGGTTGGACACCAATCACTTCTTTAATATTGCTTAAATGTGAAGCATAAGGACCGACTAAACCACATAACATGGCATCGGCTTTGCCGAGTTGGAGCAAGGTTGCACCAATCACAGTCGGATTATGTAGCATTTTACGTTGCGCACCGGCTGGCGTAATGCCTTTGCGTTTAAGCAAGTTGTGGTAAGTTTTATAACATTCCTCAAAATAAGGGTTGTTTTCGATGTCCACTAATTCAAAATCACGCCCTTCTTGAATGTGTAAACCAAGCTGTTTAATTTTTTGTGCGATGACACTTGGACGACCCAATAAAATTGGGGTTGCAATACCTAATGTTGCGATTTCTTGCACAGCATGTAAAACACGAGATTCTTCACCATCGGTGAGTAAAACACGTTTTTTATTTTGCTTCGCTTGAGCGAACACCGGTTTCATGAACAAGTTTGTTTTGTACACAAACTGCGTGAGTTTTTCAATGTAAGCATCAAAATCTTTAATTGGACGCGTGGCGACCCCCGAATCCATAGCTGCTTTGGCTACCGCCGGGGCAATTTTGACAATTAAACGGGGATCAAACGGCTTAGGAATTAAATATTCTGGACCAAAAGATAGTTCCGTTTCGCCATAAGCTGAGGTAACCACTTCACTTTGTTCGGCAAGTGCAAGATCCGCAATGGCATGCACTGCCGCGAGTTTCATCTCTTCGTTGATTGCTGTTGCACTCACATCTAATGCCCCTCGGAAAATAAATGGGAAACAGAGTACGTTATTGACTTGGTTTGGGTAATCAGAACGTCCCGTGCAAACAATTGCATCTGGACGAACGGCTTTCGCTAAAGGCGGTAAAATTTCGGGATCCGGGTTAGCTAACGCAAGGATTAACGGGTTGGCCGCCATGGTTTTTACCATGTCTTGGGTTAATGTACCCGCCGCAGAGCAACCTAAGAAAATATCCGCATCGTTGATGACTTCCGCTAACGTACGTTTACCATTGTCTTCAATTGCATATAATTTTTTAGTTTCATCCATGCGTTCATCGCGACCATGGAAAATCACCCCTTTTGAATCACAGACGATAATATTTTCACGCGGTAAACCTAAACTGACCAATAAATTTAAACACGCAATCGATGCGGCACCCGCGCCCGAGGCAATCAATTTAACCTTGGCAATGTCTTTTTTCACGATACGTAAGCCATTCAAAATCGCAGCAGCACTGATAATAGCGGTACCATGTTGGTCATCATGGAAAACAGGAATTTTCATCCGCTCACGTAATTTTTGTTCAATATAGAAACATTCTGGGGCTTTAATATCTTCCAAGTTAATGCCACCAAAAGTGGGTTCTAGCGAAGCAATAATATCGACTAATTTATCTGGATCTCTTTCGTCAATTTCGATATCAAATACGTTGACACCGGCAAATTTTTTGAATAATACCCCTTTCCCTTCCATTACCGGTTTTCCCGCTAATGCACCAATGTTGCCTAAACCTAAAACCGCCGTACCATTGGAAATCACAGCAACTAAATTGCCTCTGGAGGTATAACGATAAGAGGTAGCGGGATCTGCTTGGATTTCTAAACAGGGGACCGCAACACCGGGGGAATAGGCGAGCGCTAAATCACGCTGTGTTGCCAGCGATTTGGTCGGGGTCACTTCTATTTTTCCCGGTGTTGGAAATTCATGAAAATCGAGAGCAGCTTGACGTAATTGTGCATCCATAAAACAGTCCTCTTGTGAGTAAATAAATTATCGTAATAGACAAACCATTATAAATAAATTGAGAATAAAAAACGTGACCTAAAACACAGTATTGGGATTTTGTTTTTTTCGTCAACTTGCTTATTTTTTAATAATTCCCCCTCTTGTGCTGAAACATAGTAGAATGCGTAAGTTAATGAATGAAGGACAACGTAAATTAGCATGCGATTAGATAAATTTTTAGCCGAAAATACAGGACTAACCCGCTCACAAGCGAATAAAGTCTTAAAGCAAAGTGCGGTCACGGTAAATGGACACGTTGAGAAAAATGGTGCACAAAAAGTCAGTCAAACAGATGAAATTTGTTTAGATGGCGAGCATTTACCTTGGGTATCTGCAGGACAATATTTGATGTTATACAAGCCGCAAGGCTATGTTTGCTCTCATGAGGATGGGGATTATCCAACGATTTATCAATTCTTTGATTATCCGTTGGCAGGTAAATTGCATAGTGCTGGACGATTAGATGTGGACACGACCGGGCTCGTGTTATTAACTGATGATGGAAAATGGTCACATCGTATTACGTCCCCAAAACACCATTGTGAGAAAACCTATCTGGTGACACTTGCCGATCCGGTGGAAAGCCATTATCAACAAGCCTGTGCAGAAGGTATGCTATTGCGTGGTGAGAAAACCCCAACGAAGCCTGCAACGTTAGAAATTCTTGATGATTACAATGTGAATTTAACGATTAGTGAAGGACGTTATCATCAAGTCAAACGGATGTTTGCGGCGTTGGGGAATAAAGTGGTGGGCTTACACCGCTGGAAAATCGGTCAGATTGAACTCGATGATCGGTTAGCAGAAGGAGAATACCGTTCTTTATCTGCCGAAGAAATTGAAACATTTAATAAATAAGGATAAGTATTTGAATCAACATAAACGCAGTACAGTCAGTGGGCTGTTCATTATGACATTAGCCCTTTTATCCATGTTACCGCCATTGGGCGTGGATATGTATTTACCCGCATTCTTATTGATCGCTCAGGATTTATCGATTACACCTGAACAAGTTCAACACACCTTAACGCTTTTTGCCTTGGGTATGGCTGTGGGGCAATTGTTTTGGGGACCTTTTGGGGATAGTTATGGTCGCAAACCGATTATTTTGCTCGGTGTGAGTATCAGTGCGATTGCTGCGTTGATGTTAACTGCCACTTATTCCATTGGGCACTTTACCACTTTGCGCTTTTTACAAGGTTTCTTTGGTGCAGCCCCCGTTGTGCTGGTTGGGGCAATTTTGCGTGATTTATTTCATAAAAATGAATTGTCTAAAATCATGTCAACTATTACGTTGGTATTTATGATCGCACCACTTTTAGCCCCTATTATTGGTGGTTATCTGGTGTTGTGGTTTCATTGGCATACGATTTTCTATGTCATTGCGGTAATGGGGATCTTGTGTTGCCTCTTAACCTTTTTTGTTGTGCCAGAAACGCACGCAAAAGGGAATCGACAACCCTTACACTTACGGATTATTAGCCGAAACTTTTTCAGTTTATGGCAACAAAAAGAAGTTTTAGGTTATATGTTTTCCTCCGCGTTTGGTTTTGGTGGACTGTTTGCTTTTATTACCGCAGGGTCGATTGTATATATCGGATTATACGGTGTCGCTGTGGAAAATTTTGGCTATTTCTTCATGCTAAATATTGGTGTCATGATTTTCAGTTCTTTTTTAAATCGCAAATGGGTGACAAAACTGGGAGCAGAAACGATGTTACGTTTGGGGCTCAGTGTACAGTTTATTGCGGCGGTTGCCTTGGTGTGCATTTCACTTTTTGACCTCAGTTTTTGGGCAATGGCGTTGTGTTGTGCTATTTTTGTCGGGCAAAATCCCTTGATATCCTCGAATGCGATGGCATCAATTTTAGAAAAATTTCCGACCATTGCCGGTACCGCAAACTCAATGGTGGGTAGTGTCCGTTTTGGTACAGGGGCAATAGTAGGCTCGTTAGTCGCATTAATGCCGATGAAAAGCGCAGCACCAATGTTGTTCACTATGGCATGTTGTAGTGTTGTGTCGGTCAGTTGTTATTATTTGTTAACTTATCGGAATTTACAGAAATAAAATGACAAAGCTCACTATTAAAGATATTGCGCGTTTAAGTGCGGTAGGAAAATCGACAGTTTCACGTGTGTTAAATAATGATCCTAACGTCAGTGATAATACCCGTGAACATGTCCAAAAGATTATTGCACAATATGGTTTTCAACCTTCTAAATCTGCACGTGCGATGCGAGGGGTTAGTGATCGTGTGATTGGAATCATTGTCACTCGCTTATCTTCCACAGCAGAAAATCAGGCACTATCGAGTATTTTACCATTGCTGTATGCACAACAATGTGAACCTATCATTGTTGAAAGCCAATTTAAACCACAACTAGTAGATGAACATCTCGCTTTTTTTCATCAGCGTAGAGTTGATGGTGTGATTTTATTTGCTTTCAGCGAATTAGAAGAAGAAAGCCTACGAGCTTGGCAGCATAAAATGGTTGTTATTGCTAAAAATTATCCTTCACTTTCTTCTGTTTATTATAATGATCAGAAGGCGGTACAGTTATTAATGACACACCTTTATGCACAAGGGCATCGCAAGATCAGTTATTTAGGTGTGGATGATCGGGATATCACAACGGGTTATGCCCGCCATCAAGCTTATTTGAGTTTTTGTCAACAGCATGATTTACAACCTTGCGCCTTACAAGGTGAATTGGGCTATGAGTGGGCCTATCAGCATACAAGTGCGGTTATTTTTCCAGAAGTTTCTGCATTGGTTTGTGCTACTGATACTTTAGCTATTGGTGCATTAAAATATTTGCAAGAACAGCAATTAACCCATATTCAAGTTTGCGGAGTGGGTAAAAGCCCATTATTACATTTCTTATTTCCTAATGTGTTAAGTGTTGATTTAGGTTTCGCACAAGTCGGCGAAATTGCAGTAAAACAATTATTTGCTTTACTGGAAAATCAGCCAATTCAACAGCATTGTCTTGATTGTCGATTAGTTTTTTAATGTGATGATTCGATCTTTTTTATTAAATTTGTGATCTTGATCTCATTTATTAGATTATATTTGGGAACGTTCCCATTGATTAAATAATCAACATATTTATAATAAGCAATAATTTAATTTCTTTCTCCTTCGATTATGAAAAAGAGGCTATTTATGGCAAAAATCGATCCAAATGCAGTAGATAAAATCATTGAATATGTTGGTGGTCGTGACAACATTGTAGCAGTAACGCATTGTATTACTCGTTTACGTTTTATCTTAAATGATGAGGCAAAAGCGAGTGCAGAAAAGCTAAAAAGTTTACCAATGGTAAAAGCCAGTTTTGCAACAGGTGGTCAATATCAAGTCGTTATTGGACAAGAAGTGGGCGATTACTATAAAATTTTACTTGAAAAAACAGGTTTAGCGAATGCGGATAAAGAGCAAATTAAAGCGGCTGCGCGTCAAAATCAAAAATGGTATGAGCGCAGTATCTCTCATTTAGCCGATATTTTTATCCCATTATTGCCTGCGTTGATCAGCGGTGGTTTGATTTTAGGTTTCCGTAACGTGATTGGTGACATCAAAATGTTTGAAGATGGCACTAAAACATTCGTGGATATTAGTGCATTTTGGGCAAGTATGCACAGTTTCTTATGGTTAATTGGTGAAGCGATTTTCCACTTCTTGCCAGTTGGTATTTGTTGGTCAATTGCACGCAAAATGGGGACATCGCCTATTTTAGGTATTGTATTGGGGGTAACGCTTGTTTCGCCGCAATTAATGAACTCTTATGCATTAGGCTCACAGCTACCAGAAGTATGGGATTTTGGCTTCATGGCAATTGAAAAAGTCGGTTATCAAGCACAGGTCATTCCCGCGATTATGGCTGGATTGGCGTTATCCTTTATTGAGCGCTATTTAACCAAAATTGTGCCAAATTATTTGAATTTAGTTATTGTGCCTGTGGTATCAATTATTTTAGCTGTTTTCCTTGCACATTCTATTATTGGTCCTATTGGTCGTGAAATTGGTAATGGTGTTGCTTTTGTTGTTAAACATGCGATGACAGGTGACTTTGCCCCAATTGGTGCGGCACTTTTCGGTTTCTTATATGCTCCATTAGTTGTGACTGGTGTACATCAAACGACATTAGCTATTGACTTCCAAATGATTGGTAGTATTGGTGGTACACCTGTTTGGCCTTTAATTGCACTATCCAATATCGCACAAGCTTCCGCAGTATTAGCGATTACCTATGTGAATAAGACAGCAGAATCGCGTGAAGTGTCAGTACCAGCAGCAATTTCTGCTTATTTAGGCGTAACTGAGCCAGCAATGTATGGGATCAACTTGAAATATCGTTTCCCAATGTTGTGTGCAATGGTGGGGTCTGCGGCGGCTGGTTTAATTTGTGGTTTAGCCGGCGTCTTAGCAAGTAGTATTGGGGTTGGTGGCTTACCGGGAATTCTGTCTATCCAACATCAGTATTGGGCTGTTTATGCCTTAGCAATGGCAACAGCGATTGTGGTGCCATTTATCCTAACTACGATTGTTTACAAACGTAAAGAAAAAGCAGGTACATTGAATTAATCACACTTTTTTCTTATCCCCTGCTTTTTCAGAAGGGGATAAAGTGCGGTCTGTTTTGACAGAGTTTTGTAGAACACAATAGTACAAAGGGATAGATAGATGTTAACTCGTGAAGCTATTTTAGACGGTATCGCGAACAGGTATGCTATTTATCCCGAATTCTTGGCAAGATGAACGTTGTTATGCCGTATTGCGGTGTCAGCGTAACTGGAAATGGTTTATTTAACTGTGTCATCAACAAGCCTCGACTTATCAGGCATAGCGCAAATCAATATTATGAATTTGAAATGTGAACCAGTAGTAATTGATAAGCAATTGATAATTTATGTCAAAGTGGAGAAATTTTCTCGCTTATCATATGAACAAAACACATTGGTTTAGCTTGCATCTAAATAGTACTTTTTCACAACAAGCTTATTATTTAATCGACTGGAGTTTCGATTTAACTTGTTAGTTGATATTAATACAATTTTATAAGGGAACAAGATGAGTAGTAAAAATTGGTGGCAAAATGGGGTAATTTACCAAATTTATCCGAAATCTTTCCAAGATACAACCGGGAGTGGTACAGGGGATATTCAAGGTATTATCAAGCGATTAGATTACTTAAAAGAATTGGGAATTGATGGGCTTTGGATTACCCCAATGTATGTTTCGCCACAAATTGATAATGGTTATGACATTGCTAATTATCGTGATATTGATCCAAGTTATGGCAGCATGACTGATTTTGAACAGTTAATTGCACAAGCACACCAACGTGATATCAAAATTGTAATGGATATGGTATTTAACCATAGTTCTACTTTTCATCCATGGTTTGTTGAAGGCGAAGATCCAAATAGTGCTTACCATGATTATTATATTTGGCGTGAAGAACCAACTAATTGGAAATCTAAGTTTGGTGGTTCGGCATGGAAATGGTCTGATAAAGCACAGAAGTACTATTTACATTTATTTGCTCCAGAACAGGCAGATCTTAATTGGGAAAATCCAAAATTGCGTGAAGAATTGTTTGCAATTTGTCAGTTTTGGGCGGAAAAAGGCATTGATGGTTTACGTTTAGATGTGGTGAACTTGATTTCAAAACCTGAACAATTTGAAGATGATGACGAAGGTGATGGACGTCGTTTTTATACTGATGGACCTAAAATTCACCAGTATTTGCAATTATTAAATCAACGCGCGTTAACGCCTTATGGCTTAATGACTGTTGGTGAGATGTCTTCAACTACATTGGAACATTGTCAGCGCTACGCCAATTTAGCAGGTACAGAACTTTCAATGACTTTTAATTTCCATCACTTAAAAGTAGATTATCCAAAAGGCGAAAAGTGGAGCTATGCCAAACCAGATTATGTGCAATTAAAATCTATTTTTAACTATTGGCAACAAGGTATGCATGGTCAGGCATGGAATGCGTTGTTCTGGTGTAATCATGACCAGCCACGGATTGTGTCACGCTTTGGCGATGAAGGGCAATGGCATCAACAGTCAGCCAAGATGCTAGCCATGATCTTACATGGTTTGCAAGGGACGCCTTATATTTATCAGGGTGAAGAATTTGGCATGACGAATCCAAATTTCACTACCATTGAACAGTATCGTGATGTGGAAAGTTTAAACGCCTATACAGAATTGCGAGAGCAAGGGATTGATGAGACATTAATCATGCAAATTTTGGCACAAAAATCTCGTGATAACGGTCGTACACCAATGCAATGGGATGACTCAGAACAGGCGGGATTTACTACAGGTACAGCTTGGATTGATGTAGCAAAAAATTATCCACACATTAACGCAAAAGCCGCTTTAGCGGATAAAAATTCCGTGTTTTATACTTATAAGGCATTGATTGCATTACGGAAAAAATTGCCTGTTTTAACCGAGGGAAATTATCAAGATCTGGCACCTGAACATCCAGCTTTATGGTGCTATCAACGTCAAACAACAAATGAAAAACTATTGGTCTTGGCTAATTTGAGTGAGTTAGAACAAGTAGTAGAACTACCACAAGTGTGGTGCAATCAGCATACCATTTGTTTAATGAATAATTATGATGAACATGTTATGTTTGAAAACAAAATGATATTAAAGCCTTATCAAGCTGTTTATCTATATAAATAATTTAATAGTTAATGTGCGTTTGAATTATTACTTTTTGTTAATGAAGTAGTGCCAGAAGAAGGAAAATTACAAGAGAAAAATGGCAGAATTGGCATAAAGACTGTTGGAAGGAGAATGAAATAAAGCAAACAATCCAGTGCATCGGTTAGTTTTATTGAAATGAGTGAAATCATCTATTGAGTAAATAGGTGATTTTTTTATAGCTAGATAAGTCTAGCTATAACAACATACGCTATGTGTATAGAACCAAAGAGCTTTAACGGTGAAAAAATCCTCCAATATAATGAGAATAAGGTAGCCAAGCGAAATTCAAGATATAGGAGGATATATCAATAGCAAATTAAATCCAATGACAATTTAAGTCTATCACATACAAGGTGGAACAGTAAGTATCACATAGTCTTTATTCCCAAATTCAGACGAAAAGCCATTTATGGAAAATTAAGAATGGATATGGGGAGTATATTAAGGCAATTATGCAATGATAAAAATGTTGAAACACGATAAACGTATTCATATGCTCTTAAAATTTCCACCGAAGCTGGCGATATCAAGTTTTATGGGCTATTTAAAAGGAAAGTCTTTGCTCATGATTTTTAGAAGGTATGCGAATCTGAAATATAGGTATGGAAACCGTCATTTGGGGGCGAAAGGTTATTATTTAAGCACGGTAGGTTTAAATACGAAAACGGTCGAGGAATATATTGGGAATTAAGAGAAGAAAGATATGATTCAAGATAATTTATCGAAGAAAGAATATATGGAACTCTTTAAGGGGTAAGCCATAGAGTTATAGTACAGTTGTCAGTTTTTACATGCTCCTTAAGGAGCATGTGAAGTACTAGGCTTTTATAAGACCGCCGCAAAAACGCACGTTTTACCTGCAGATTCTTATTAAAAATTACAAGATTTGTTCTAAATCAATAAACCCTATAATCCACCTCTAAAGAGGTAGGATTTTAACTGGCTAATCACTACGCCATGGTTATGCCTTATGATAGAATGCGAGCCATTAACTTGGCTTATTCCTGAAATGATGTCTATGTCTTATCAATTAAAAACCGAAAAGCTTGCTTGTCAACGAGGCGATAATGTCTTGTTTACGGACTTTAGTTTTGTCTGGAACAGCGGCGATTTTGTGCAAATCGAAGGGCATAATGGCATCGGCAAAACTAGCTTATTGCGCATTTTAATTGGCTTAGCGCAACAACGCGAAGGCGAGGTATTTTGGAATGGTATCCCGATCCAAAAGCAACGCGAAACCTTTCAGTATGATTTGTTGTATTTAGGTCATCATTCCGGTATCAAACCGGAATTAACTGCGTGGGAGAATTTGAAGTTTTATCAACAAATGAGTGCCTGTGAGCTCGGTGAGGATAAGTTATGGCAGGTATTAGAAACGGTTGGACTTTTGGGGCGTGAAGATATTCCTGCTTCGCAACTTTCCGCTGGTCAGCAACGGCGTATTGCGTTAGCACGTTTATGGCTTTCTAAAGCACCTTTGTGGATTTTGGATGAGCCATTTACTGCGATTGATAAGCATGGTGTTCAAGTGCTAACCGCCTTATTTGAACAGCATGCTACGCAAGGGGGGATCGTGATTTTTACCAGCCACCAAGATGTACAAAGTCGATTATTGAAAAAAGTGCGGTTAGAAAATTATAAATTTACGGAATAGTTCCTTGCAGAAAGAGCAGCAAATAGCATGATATTTTTAGCCATTATCAAAAGAGAGTTACAAATTGCGATGCGTAAGCAAGCGGAGATTTTAAATCCGTTATGGTTCTTTTTGCTAGTGATCACCTTATTTCCCTTAGTGATTGGACCCGATCCGAAATTACTTGCGCGTATTGCACCGGGGATCGCTTGGGTCGCAGCATTATTATCCGCGTTATTGTCTTTTGAACGTTTATTCCGAGATGACTTTGTTGATGGTTCTTTAGAACAATTAATGTTAACGGCTCAGCCTTTGGCATTAACAGCTTTAGCTAAAGTGATTGCGCATTGGTTACTGACTGGCTTACCGCTGATTTTATTATCACCTATTGCGGCGCTGTTACTTTCTTTAGAGATTGAAATCTGGAGGGCATTGGTGCTGACATTATTGATTGGCACCCCTGTGCTCAGTTGTCTTGGTGCGATTGGTGTGGCGTTGACTGTTGGATTACGTAAAGGCGGCGTGTTATTAAGTTTGTTAGTTGTGCCGTTATTTATTCCCGTTTTAATTTTTTCGGCTTCTGTGCTAGACGCTGCCAGTTTAAGCCTACCTTACAGTGGGCAATTAGCCATTTTGGGCGCTATTTTAGCCGGTTCTGTAACATTATCGCCGTTTGCTATTGCGGCTGCATTACGAATTAGCTTAGATCAATAAAAGGAAGGCATTATGTGGAAATGGTTACATCCTTATGCAAAATCAGAAACACAGTATCACTTGTGCGGTAAATTTTTACCCTTAACGGCGTTACTGAGCGCACTTTTATTAGGCGTGGGCGTCGTGTGGGGACTGGCATTTGCCCCAGCAGATTATCAACAAGGCAATAGTTTTCGGATCATGTATGTGCATGTACCCACCGCAATTTGGTCGATGGGCGTGTATGGTTCGATGGCGATTGCGGCTTTTATTGCTTTAGTGTGGCAAATCAAACAGGCGCACTTAGCCATGATAGCGATGGCACCGATTGGTGCATTGTTTACTTTTTTAGCTTTGGTTACGGGTGCCGTGTGGGGTAAACCAATGTGGGGCACTTGGTGGGTATGGGATGCCCGTTTGACCTCAGAATTGATTTTATTTTTCCTGTATTTAGGGGTGATGGCACTTTATTCAGCCTTTCAAGATCGTGCTATTGGCGCAAAAGCAGCAGGTGTCCTGTGTTTAGTGGGAGTGATTAATTTACCAATTATTCATTTTTCAGTGGAGTGGTGGAATACTCTACATCAAGGGGCAAGCATTACCAAATTTGAGAAACCCTCTATCGCAACACCCATGTTAATTCCACTGATTCTCTGTATTTTTGGTTTTATGATGTTATACATTTGGTTGACGCTAATTCGCTATCGTAGTGCGTTGCTGAAAGAAGACTATAAGCGTCCTTGGGTACAGGAATTAGCCACAAAACTCAAATAAGCTGGGGGAGAGATAATATGTTTTTTGCAACTTGGCAGGATTTTTTTAATATGGGTGGCTACGGTTTTTATGTGTGGTTAGCCTATGGCATCAGCTTGTTAGCGATTGTTGTATTAATTGTACAAAGTGTGAAGGAGAGAAAAGCGATTTTGCGTGATGTACTGCGTGAACAGCAACGCCAAGCACGTTTACAAAAGAATAAAACAAGAGGTGCACTATGACTCCAAGACGTAAGTCAAGAATGGCTGTAATTTTATTTGTATTACTCGGGATTTCCATTGCTTCTGCCTTAATGCTTTATGCATTACGCCAAAATATTGATTTATTTTATACTCCAACGGAAGTGGTGTATGGTAAGAATGAAGACGCAACTCAGAAACCTAGCGTAGGACAACGTATTCGTGTGGGGGGAATGGTTGTGGCAGGGACAGTAGAACGTGATCCAAAGAGCTTGAAAGTCAAATTTGATCTCAATGATATTGGACCTTCCATCAGCGTGGAATATGAAGGTATTCTGCCAGATTTATTCCGAGAAGGACAAGGGATCGTAGCACAAGGTGTATTAAAAACACCAACCTTACTGGAAGCCACAGAAGTATTAGCTAAACATGATGAAAATTATGTGCCACCAGAATTAGATGCGCAAATGCAAAAAGCCCATAAACCGATGGGGGTAGCTGATTTGAAAGGGGAAAGCGAGCGAGATCGTCAAGAAAAAGCTTACCAGAAAACATCGATGCAAGAAGGTCAAAAATGATCGCTGAATTAGGAAATTATGCGTTAGCGTTAAGTCTTGCCATTGCAGTGCTAGTGGCAATTTTTGCCTTGTGGGGCGCAGAAAAAAATCATATACAACTGATGTCGTTAGCGCGTCCCATGACCTATGGGCTCTTTATCAGTTTGACGCTGGCTTTTGTTGCGTTATTTTACTTGTTTGCGGTGAATGATTTTTCCGTGCAATACATTGTCAATAACTCAAACACGAATTTGCCTTTACATTACCGTTTATCCGCGGTTTGGGGATCTCACGAAGGGTCTTTATTATTGTGGATTTGGTTGCTGACGTTATGGGGGACTGCTGTGGCTTGGTTTAGCAAACAACTCCCTCAAGAGTCCGTCGCTCGCGTGTTGGGGATCATGGGGATCATTAGTATTGGTTTCTTGATTTTTGTGTTATTCACGTCAAATCCATTTGACCGCACGTTTCCTGATTTTCCGGTTGATGGGAAAGAGCTCAATCCCTTATTACAAGATGTGGGACTGATTTTCCATCCTCCGTTACTTTATATGGGTTATGTTGGCTTTTCGGTCGCTTTTGCCTTTGCAATTGCTTCGTTAATGACTGGAAAACTGGATACGGCTTGGGCAAGATGGTCACGTCCTTGGACAATGGCAGCTTGGGTTTTCTTAACCTTAGGGATCGTGTTAGGTTCTTGGTGGGCGTATTATGAACTCGGTTGGGGCGGTTGGTGGTTCTGGGACCCGGTAGAAAACGCCTCACTCATGCCTTGGATTGCCGGTACCGCATTGTTGCATTCATTAGCAGTCACAGAAAAACGTGGCTCTTTTAAAGCTTGGACGGTGTTATTAGCGATTTTGGCTTTCTCCCTTTGCTTGCTTGGCACTTTCTTAGTGCGTTCGGGTATTTTGGTTTCCGTCCATGCTTTTGCCTCCGATCCTACTCGTGGACTGTATATTTTAGCCTATCTGGTCGTCGTCATTGGTGGGTCATTAGTCCTGTATGCGTATAAAGGCAACCAAATTCGCTCACGTGAAAATGCCGAACGCTATTCGCGCGAAACTGCATTGTTACTCAATAATATTCTTTTAATGAGTGTACTTTCTGTTGTGTTGTTGGGTACGCTCTTACCACTGGTACATAAACAATTGGGGTTGGGCACTATTTCGGTCGGCGCCCCGTTTTTTGATCAAATGTTTTTGATCATCATGGTGCCTTTCTCACTTTTATTAGGTGTCGGACCGTTAATAAAATGGCGTCGTGATGAATTCTCAGCGATTCGTAAACCGGTTATCCTGAGCTTAATTGTTATGTTAGTCGCCGGTTTCACCTTGCCTTATCTCTTACAGGATCAATTGACGGTGAGTGCGGTATTAGGCACGATGATGGCGGTATTTATCGTGTTGTTAAGTGTGTATGAGTTACAACAACGTGCCACACATCGTTCAGCTTTTTGGTCTGGACTAACTAAACTTTCTCGTTCTCATTGGGGCATGGTGTTGGCACACTTAGGGGTGGCAATGTCTGTGTGGGGGATTGCCTTTAGTCAGAACTACAGCATTGAGCGTGATGTACGTATGAATGTGGGGGATAGCGTACAAATTGCGGATTATCAATTTACTTTCCAAGGCATTACAGAGGCAAATGGACCGAATTATTTGGGGGGCAAAGCACAAGTCGATATTCGTCGTAATGGACGAGTGGAAGCCATCTTATTTGCCGAAAAACGTTTCTATACAGTGAGTAAAATGACCATGACTGAAGCCGCGATTGACTGGGGATTTACGCGTGATATTTATGTCGCATTGGGGGAAAACTTAGGACAAGATGCTTGGGCATTACGTTTATATTATAAGCCATTTATCCGCTGGATTTGGTTCGGTGGTGTCTTTATGGCATTAGGTGGATTACTCTGTATGTTTGATCGTCGTTATCGTTTTGGCAAGTTATTTACTAAGGGGACAGCATGAATAAAAAATTGTATTTTCCCTTAATTTTATTCTTAATTTTGGTTTTTGCGTTTGCTGTTCAGCTCCTGCGTAACGCACAAGGTGATGATCCGAAAGCATTAGAATCGGCCTTAATTGGTAAACCTGTTCCGCTGAGAACATTACAGGATTTGTTTGAAGAGAAACAATATGGCATGGAAATTTTTCAGCAAGGTAAACCGATTTTATTAAATGTTTGGGCAACGTGGTGTCCAACCTGCTATGCCGAGCATCAATATTTAAATCAGTTAGCACAACAAGGTGTGATAATTATTGGTATTGATTATAAGGATAAATCAGCACAGGCGATAAAATGGCTAAAAGATCTGGGGAATCCTTATCAGATTGTTTTAAAAGATGAAAAAGGCTCAAATGGTTTAGATTTAGGGGTCTATGGCGCGCCAGAAACCTTTGTCATTGACGGACAAGGTATCATTCATTATCGTCATGCGGGGGATTTAAATCAGAAAGTGTGGGATGAGAAAATCCAGCCGATTTATCAAAAGTTGGTGGAGAGAAAATAATGAAAAAATTGACCGCACTTTTTTTATTATGTTTGAGTTTCTCGAGCCTTGCTGCGATTGAAGGAGTGCAGTTTTCTTCCACGCAACAAGAAAAAGATTATCATGCGTTGACACAAGAATTACGTTGCCCACAATGTCAAAACAATAATATTGCCGATTCGAATGCGACGATTGCAGTGGATATGCGCCACAAAGTCTTGGAATTGTTACAAGAAGGCAAATCGAAACAGGATGTTGTCAATTTTATGGTTGAACGCTATGGGCATTTTGTGACTTATGATCCTCCGTTAACCGTTGCCACGGTTTCACTTTGGGTCATCCCCGCGTTGTTCGTTATCTTGGGTTTTCGGCTTTTATTTCGTCGCCATACTAAGCAAGTCGTAAGCGCGCAGGCGAGTGAACCTCGTTTGAGTGATGAACAAAAGCAGCGTTTACAACGTTTATTACAAGAGAAGAAAGAATGATTTTTTGGTTAAGTGTGATGTTATTCACGTTATTTATCGCCTTCATTTGTTTTTATCCGTTACTTAAATCCAGTAACTCGTCTTTAACAAGACAGACCGTGAAACGTGATGAATTAAACAAGGCGTTATATTTTCAACGTTTAGCCGAGATTGAGCGTGATGAAGCACAAGGCTTATTAGAAAATGCCACGCAAGTCAAAACGGAATTGCAACAAACCCTATTAGAGGATATCCCAGAATCGGCACAACAACATGAGAATGAACAGAAAACCTATGGCAAAATCTGGTTTGTTTCAGGGCTGTTGGCATTAAGTATTTTATCGCTAAGCGCGTATTTAAGTGTTGGTGCGTGGCAGGCAGAAGCGATGCTCGAAAAAACCTACCAAAAATTACCGCACTTTCACGAACGCTTGAAAGAGGAACAACATCATCCTTTAAATGAGTCAGAATTACAGCAATTTTCTACCGCACTTCGTTTGCATTTACAAAAACAGCCGAGTGATGCGAAAAGTTGGTGGTTATTGGGGCAAATTGCGATGAATACCAATAAAGGGCAATTAGCACTCGATAGCTATGCTAGAGCGCATCAACTTGAACCTGACAACATTGAATATAAATTGTCTTATGCGCGCATTCTGATGTTTTCAGAAGATACATCGGATAAAGCCAAAGGGGACACGCTGTTAAAAGAAGTCATTCGGAAAGATCATAGTAATCTTGAAGCATTAGGCTTATTAGCGTTTCGTTATTTTGAAACAGAAGACTATAAAATGGCGGCTGTCACCTGGTCGATGATGCTACGTCTTTTACCCGAAGATGATCCACGAGTGACATTAATTGAACGCAGTATTCATTCTGCTCTGGCATCGCAAGAAGCACAAGAAGAGGTAAAGCGTAAGCCAGAGTGAGTAAGCTGTCACGAAAACGTCGCGTTATGTGCTGATAACGTCGAGCGTGAGTGCCTTCTTTGTTGAAACGGGAGAGGGTGCTATTTATTTTACATTGATTTTAAAATGTGTATAATTAGTCCTCAATTTTAGATGGGGAGTGAAATTACGTTGTCAATCGTAGGCTTTCATCATGTTGCTATCATTGCGTCTGATTATTTTAAATCGAAAGATTTTTATACGACCATTTTAGGTGCAGAAATTATTCACGAAACTTATCGATCTGAACGAAATAGCTATAAATTGGATTTACGTTGTCGCGATGGTAGTCAGATTGAATTGTTTTCTTTTCCTGATTCTCCTACGCGTTTAACCTATCCTGAAGCCTGTGGTTTACGTCACTTAGCTTTCCGAGTAGAACAACTTGATAATTTCATTGATTTTCTACGTGATAAACATATCGAATGTGAACCTGTTAGGGTTGATCCGATAACAGGTAAGCGTTTTACGTTTCTACGGGATCCTGATGATTTGCCTTTAGAACTCTATGAAATGTAAGAGATGAAAATATGCGTTTTAATGTATCGTTCTTAGTCAGTTTGTTATTACCAACGTTGGCGTTTGCCGAGTCTTGGTCTATTCGTATTTCAGAGGACGAGGTGAGTCGGACTTATGGTTATCATGACAAAGTAGAGAGCGAACACACAATGCCTCTACTGGAAAGCTCCCCTAAGAGCGAAAAAAATACAAAAGTAACCTATGTGAATCGTGATTTTGCTCGTCAATTAAATCCTTCTGCAGATGAGCAAGATGCAAAAGCATTAGGAAGCAGTATTGAATTTGAAGTATTTCAAATTAATGAAACGAAATCTTCGCATACTATTTTTGAGTCGGGAGCAGGCATTTGCCAAGGTTTCCACTCAAGACTAGGTGTGGAAGTGACTGATGCAACAACATATTATGTGATTCCGGTAAATAAAGAGGAATATTACACCAATATTGCAACAGCCACCGTGTTGTCTAATGAAGATTCAAAAAATATGCAGTATGTACCTGTTTTTTATATTCAAAATCCTGAGTTAGCGAAAAAAGTGCAGGATGAAGAAAATAAGAAAGGGAAAAACTTAGCAAGCACAAATATTGAAAATAGAAAAACGATTTTATCCCATGTGATATGTCGTAAAGTCATTTAGGCATAGTTTATTAAGGAAAATCTATGAAAAAATTAATCTTATTATTACCGGCTTTATTTCTTGTGGGTTGTGTTGCACAAAAAAATGTGGAAAGTGCACAAATGGATTTAAAAACATTAGAGGAATATAATCAACGCGTGAAAAGCGGAAATACGGTTGACCCATCACAAAAGCAGGCTTATCCAAAAGACGTTGAGCATCAAGCTAACTTAAGTGATACGCAACCAAAAGTCGTAGAACGTCGTTCTAGACTACACCCTGTGCCGTTGCTTTTCTTACCAACAGTAAGCTATCAATATAGCCGTCATTATATTAAAACAAACTAAGCAAAATCCGTTTAGTCGTCAGAAAGAGATCATCTGTGAACAGGTGATCTTTTTTTATAGTGTTAAAATCTCTTTCACAAAGGGAATCGTCAATTTACGTTGGGCTTGTAATGATGCTTTATCCAATTTGCTTAGTGCTTCAAATAGGGTTTTCATATCGCGCTCTAAGCGTTTCAACAGAAAATTAGCTACTTCATCGGGGAGTTCGATACCACGTTGATGGGCGTTTTTTTGCAATACATGGATTTTTTGTTGATCATTCAAGGGGACCAGCTGATAGCTTTCTCCCCAGCGCAAACGTGAAGCTAAGTCAGGTAAGCTTACAGGTAATGCCGTTGGAGATTGATTTGCGCTGATCACAAGAAGGGTATTTTCAACAGATTTGATGCGATTAAATAAATCAAAAATTGCTAATTCCCATTCAGTATTGCCCATAATTGCCTGTAAATTATCTAAACAAACCAATTGTTGTTGTTCTAAGTTTTCGAGTACCGCCGGTGAGAAATATTGCGATTTTTCTAAGGGCACATAGATAGCAGGGTGCTGTAAAAGGAAAAAATGATGAGTAATACCTTTTAAGAGGTGACTTTTACCACTGCTTTGCTCGCCCCAAATATAAAAAAATTGTTGTGTTAGACACGTAAAATTTTTGCGTAACGAATTGAGCAACAATAAATTATTGTCGGGATAGAAATTATCCAGCGTTTCATCATCGAGTTGCTGAATAGGCAAAGGTAATTGGAAATTTTCTAACAAAAAGCAACCTACAAAATCGAAAAAAGGAAAATAAGGATAAACGAAAAATGAAGGGTTAAGCAAGACTTAACCCTTAATTTTCTCTTATCGATTTTCTTCTATTGGGGTGTTTTTGGCTTTGG
The DNA here is from genome assembly GCA_014362705.1 of Columba janthina nitens. Taxonomy (NCBI): domain Eukaryota; kingdom Metazoa; phylum Chordata; class Aves; order Columbiformes; family Columbidae; genus Columba; species Columba janthina. Next base: position 79,698 of record BMBC01012329.1, read on the forward strand.
GTAAGATTAAGTTGAGTAAAATCGCGACAACGGCGCATAAACTAATCCCTTTTAAGGAGATTTCTCCAAAGTTCACAAACATACCACCGATGCCAAATGTCATCACCACGGAAATAATACACAGATTACGCGCTTCTGTTACATCCACTTTACCACGGATCAGTGTACTCATACCGACTACGGCGATAGAGCCAAACACTAACATCATAATGCCACCCATGACAATAGTTGGAATAGTAGAGAGGAAAGCCCCGACTTTACCACAGAAGGAAATCGCAATTGCCCAAACGGCTGCCCATGTCATGATTTTAGGGTTAAAGTTACGCGTAAGCATGACAGCACCAGTAACTTCAGCATAAGTTGTATTAGGTGGTCCTCCTAAGAATGAGGCTGCACTCGTTGCAATACCATCCCCTAATAAAGTGCGATGTAATCCCGGTTTTTGTAGGAAGTCTTTCCCTGTCACCGAACTGATTGCCATGATCCCACCGACATGCTCAACTGCTGGGGCGATAGCAATCGGTAATAAATAAAGAATGGCTTCTAATTTAAATTCAGGGGTAGTAATTTCTGGCACACTAAACCAAGGTGCATCAATCACAGGTTGGAAATTAATTAAGCCTAAGAATAAGCAGAGGATATAGCCGACGACAATACCAAACATGATAGGAATTAATTTCATCATGCCTTTAGCAAACACTGCAACCCCTAACGTTGTCAGTAATGTTGCCATCGAAACGAATACGGCATCGTTATATTGATAAGCGCTGTTTTTACCTAATGCCATGTCCACAGCAACGGGGGCGAGTCCCATACCGATGATGATAATAACGGGACCAACGACTACTGGTGGAAAGACTTTTTGTAAAGCACCAGCACCTTTAATTTTTACTAACGTACTGAGGGCAAAATAAACCAGTCCCGTAAACACCAGTCCCCCCATAGTGGTAGCAATGCCCCATGTTGCCACGCCATATTGAATTGGTGCAATAAAAGCAAAGGAGGAGGCTAAGAAAATTGGGACTTGTCGTCCAGTACAAAGCTGGAATAAGAGTGTCCCAATCCCTGCTGTCAATAAGGCGGTATTGGCATTTAAACCTGTAATCAGGGGAACAAGGACTAAAGCACCGAAGGCAACAAAAAGCATTTGTAGCCCAACGAAGGCTTGTTTTGCGTGATTTTGTTCTAGAAGAACAGGGGGATTTTGATTTGTCATGTTAAGTTTCAACTCTCTGTCTGAATTAACTTTTCATTTTATAGTGTTCAAGCTGTTAAGATTGTAAGCGCTATAAATTGAACGGAAAAAAGCGGCATAAGATGCCGCTTGTGTTGGGATTATTTAGTGCCAAAAATTTTATCACCGGCATCACCAAGACCTGGAATAATATAGCCTTGTTCATTTAAGTGACTATCCACTGATGCGGTATATAATTCGATATCAGGGTGCGCGGCTTCTAATGCTTTAATGCCTTCAGGCGCGGCGACTAACACAAGCACTTTAATGTGTTTACAGCCTTTCGCTTTTAGAAGATCGATTGTCGCAATCATGGAGCCACCGGTGGCAAGCATTGGATCAACCACAATGGCTAAGCGTTCTTCTAAATCACTGGCGAGTTTTTGGAAATAGGGAACGGGTTCAAGGGTTTCTTCATCACGATACATCCCCACGACGCTAATACGGGCGCTTGGCACATGTTCTAAAACCCCGTCCATCATGCCTAATCCTGCGCGTAAAATAGGAACAACAGTGACTTTTTTCCCTTTAATTTGATCGATTTCGACGGGACCGCACCAACCATCAATGATCACTTTTTCTGTTTCTAAGTCAGCGGTAGCCTCGTATGTTAATAAACTGCCTACTTCTGTTGCTAATTCGCGGAATTTTTTCGTATTAATCTCAGCTGAACGCATTAGACCTAATTTATGTTTGACCAGCGGATGCTGTACTTGGACTAATTTCATGGTAGGCTCCTTTTGGATGGGTGAAAAATAAAATCATTAAATTCTAAAACATAATCTAAAAAATTGATAGTTAGAGACTTGGCTAATTTTATATTTTTTAAGCATAAAAAAACGGTCTGAAAACAGACCGCACTTTTTTTAAACAATTTATTCTTCCATCGCATAACCTTGTGGGGGCAATTGGTTGCCATCAAGGAAAGCATGTTCACCGATCAACGTTAAACGCTCCTCTACAAACCATTTGACGACTAAAGGATAAATGCGTAACTCTTGCGCTTTGACACGTTGCTCAATGTCTTCAATACGGTCTTCAGCAAAGATAGGCACTTTCGCTTGTAAAATGACGGCACCTGCATCCACTTCTTCATTCACAAAATGGACGGAAGTACCATGTTCTCGCTCACCAGCATCGAGGGCTTGCTGATAAGTATTGAGGCCCGGATATTTAGGGAGAAGCGAAGGATGAATATTGAGAATTTTGCCAGCAAAACGTTGAGTAAACGCAGGACTTAAAATTTTCATATAGCCTGCGAGTACGATCAAATCGGCTTGGACAGATTCAATATAATGACCAATTTGCTCATCCATAGCGCGGTTATTAGCAAAATCTTTGCGTAAAAACACTTTACTTGGAATGGACGCGCTTTTAGCTCGCTCTAGGGCATAAGCCCCCACTTGATTACTGATAACAGCAACGATTTTACCTGCAATCTGTCCGCTATGACAGGCATCGATTAATGCCTGTAAATTACTGCCATGTCCTGACACTAAAACAACAATTTTTTTCATTAGCGAATAATCACTTGTTCTTCGCCATCAGTGGCGTGTTCAATTTGACCAATGACCCAAGCTTTTTCACCTGTTTGTTTTAATAAGCCAAGTGCCGTATCTACATCTTCTTGCGGTAATGCAATAATCATGCCCACGCCACAATTGAAAGTACGATACATTTCATGGGTGTCAATATTGCCTTTTTCTTGTAACCATTTGAAGACAGGTTGCCATTCCCAGCTGCTTTCATCGATGACCGCTTTAACATTTTTTGGAAGGACGCGAGGTATGTTTTCCCAGAAACCACCACCCGTTAAATGACAAATTGCATGGACATCGGCGTGTTTAATTAATTGTAGAATCGATTTGACATAAATTTTAGTTGGGGCAAGCACTTGATCCGCAAGTGGTTGACCTGCGAGTTGCTCTTCTGCTGGATTGACGCCCGCGACATCAATGACCTTACGAATTAAAGAATAACCATTGGAATGTGGACCACTTGATCCTAAGGCGATTAATACATCACCTACGCGGACTTTACTACCATCAATGATGTCTGACTTTTCGACGACACCAACGCAAAATCCCGCTAAGTCATAATCACCAGCATGATACATTCCCGGCATTTCAGCGGTTTCTCCCCCTACTAATGCACAGCCAGATTGTTCACAGCCGTTAGCAATACCTTTAATCACACTGGCAGCCACATCGACATCTAATTTACCGGTAGCATAATAATCTAAAAAGAATAACGGCTCTGCGCCTTGTACCACAAGGTCATTAACACACATCGCGACCAAATCAATACCAATGCTATCATGACGATTTAAATCAATCGCTAAACGCAGTTTGGTTCCCACACCATCTGTGCCGGAAACTAAAATCGGTTCTTTGTATTTTGTTGGTATCGCACATAAAGCACCAAAACCGCCCAAGCCACCGATGACTTCAGGGCGGGTTGTGCGTTTGACATCAGCTTTGATTTTTTCGACTAAAGCATTACCGGCATTGATATCAACGCCAGCATCTTTGTAACTTAATGATTGTTTGCTCACAATGATTTCCTATAAGTTAGAGAAAATAAATTTAAATCTGCTAAATTGTAGCATGCCTAAGCAAACGTTTGCGATAGTTGTTTAAGAATTTTTACGCGTCAGGTTGTTTTGCCTTTTGCACAATAAAAAGCGATAAAAAGGCTTTTGCTCCTTTGTTTCTCTCGTTAGAATAGTGGCCATCGTATCAATGCGTACTTTTTTATCTCGCAAAGCACTCGCAGGTAGTGTCAAAGGAGTCAGTAATGAAGAAATGGGGATTTATGATGATCAGCATGTTTGGCTTAGTGGCTTGTAACGCGCCTGTGCCTGTCGAGAAACCACAACCACCAGAAATTGTATTGACTTTGCCTACACTCATTGAGTCTGGTTTTGTCAGACTAGAACAAAATCCTAATCAATTTATTGATGCGCAGCGTGTGAAAAAAGATCCTTTAAATCCAAACCAAGTGCATTTTGATGTTGTAGAGAATTTTGAAAAAGCCGTTTATGCTTATCCTGAGCAGCCCGAACGTTATGCGAAATCATTACGACAAGTGTATTTTGTCAATTGTGAAAGTCATGGTTTAGCCTTAGTCAGCGCGACCTATCATGCAGATTTTTGGGGAAAAGGCGAGGCGTCACCGACCCAAATACAGCATCTTTCTTTAGCAAAACATTATATGCACTCGCCACACAAGATTCTCGGACAAGTCATTTGTAAAGGGATTTATCGAAATTAAATAGGTATTAACGGAGAGTTAATGAAACTGTGTCCCCTTGATGAGGGGACATTTTTTATTGCTTTTGGTTATATTATTTTATCCTCTCTCTTTTCTTTTTTATGTAGCATTGTTATAAAATAACTCTAAATAGGTATATTTTCGTTTCTCACCAAAATTGTTACCTAAACGCCTTTTTTATTTGGGTTTTAAGGCTTTTTTCTACTTATTTAGAGGTATTTTATATGCTACATATTTCCATTTTTTATTGCTTTCTGAATGAAATTTTGATCAAGCGCAAAAAAGTGCGAAATACCTCAGCAAAAAGTATGGTTATTTGCTATTTTTCGACATTAAGGAACTCTCTTTTTATCAGCTAGCTACTTGTTTTTAATGATAAAAATTATCATTTAGGATGATGAGCATGTCTGGTCGTTTTTTTATTCATTTTATATAGGCAAAGTGATTTAAAGTTTCAATCTATGAATGGAGTGATTATCGTGAACACATTGAAAAAACGCTTATTCGTTGCAACGACAATGATCTGGGGACTCTCAGTGACATTGCCCGTTCTAGCGGAATATAAACCGATTGAACAACCGGTTGAGCCAGCAAATCCAAGTTTAAAAATTGAATCGCGTAACGATTTGTTCAAAGAAAAATATCCAAAGCAATATCAAACTTGGGCGGATACCTCAAAATCGATGGATCTTGATTCGGTTAACTATGAAGATCCTCGCGTGATTGTACTATGGGCAGGCTATGCGTTTGCCAAAGATTATAAAAAACCACGTGGACACTTCTACGCGGTAACTGATGTGAGAGAAATTTTACGTACGGCGGCGCCTATGACGTCTGATGCCGGTCCAATGCCAATGGCATGTTGGTCTTGTAAAAGTCCCGATGTGCCTCGCTTAATTGCTGAGCGCGGTGAAGCAGGTTATTTTGGGGCAACATGGGCAAGTGGGGGTTCAGAAGTCGTGAACCCGATTGGTTGTGCAGATTGTCATGACACCACCTCAAAAGACTTTGCGGAAGGCAAACCTGCCTTACGTATTGCGCGCCCTTACGTGTTACGTGCCTTAGAAAAAATTGATCATAAATTTGATACCTCAGACCGGACTGATCAGCGTGCTGCATTGTGTGCAAACTGTCACGTGGAATACTATTTCGCGGGTGATTTAAAACAAGTGACTTTCCCGTGGGATAACGGCATCACCGTGGACGCTATGGAGAAATATTACGATGACATCGGTTTTGTGGATTGGACACATGCTGTTTCGAAAGCACCAATGTTAAAAGCACAACACCCTGATTATGAAACTTGGATGCTCGGTGTGCATGGTAAAAATGGGGTGACTTGTATTGACTGCCATATGCCAAAAGTACAGGGCGCAGACGGTAAAGTCTATACTGACCATCAAATCGGTAACCCTTTCAATGCCTTTGAACACACTTGTGCAAACTGCCATGACCAAAGCAAAGAAAAATTACAAGCAATGGTCAAATCACGTAAAACCGAAATTAAAGATGTGATGTTACGTCTTGAAGATCAATTGGTTGCGGCACACTTTGAAGCAAAAGCGGCTTGGGAAGCCGGTGCAAGCAAAGAAGAAATGAAAGAGGCATTACAAGATATCCGTCATGCGCAATGGCGTTGGGATTATGCGGCAGCAGGACATGGTGGACATATTCATGCCCCCGATGTGTTGCTGAAAGTGATTGGTACAGGCTTGGATAAATCCTCTGATGCCAGAACTAAATTAGTGCGTGTCTTAGCCAAACATGGCATTACCGATCCTGTGCAATTGCCAGATATTTCAACGGCAGAAAATGCGTGGAAAGCGACAGGTGTAGATATTGAAAAAGAACGTAAGGCAAAAGCCGAATTCCTCAAAACTGTTGTTCCTCAATGGGATAAAGAAGCCCGTGAAAAAGGCTTACTTCCTGCGGAGAAATAAACAGAAACTTTGTCAAAAATGACCGCACTTTGAGGTTATGACGATCAGTGCGGTGCGTTTAACACTACATTTTGAGGTAATAAACATGCGCTTACATTCCCTAATCAAACAAGGAATCGCTATCATGGCAGGATTGATTGCGTTTAGTGTGGCGACTTTCGCGCAGGCAGAGAAAGCCAACAATAACGAAGTCAGTCAATTAATGTATGAGCCACAATTGGAACATCAACGTGATCCGAAGCAATATTGTGCGAAATGCCATAAATTAGAAGCTAATGATAGCCAATCTGGTGGGGTGTTCCATTTTGGAAAATTCCACGGAACTCATTTATCGGAAAAAAATCCGAATACCGGTAAACCGATTACCTGCGTGAACTGTCATGGCAATATTTCTGAAGATCACCGCCGTGGTGTGAAAGATGTGATGCGTTTCCATGGCAATATTTTCAGTGATGAAAAACCGATGTTCACCGTAGAGGAACAAAATCAGGTTTGCTTTGCGTGTCACCAACCGAAAAAATTACGCGAAACACTTTGGGCGCATGATGTACATGCCATGAAGTTACCTTGTGCAAGTTGCCATACTTTGCATCCCGCACAAGATAAAATGTCAGGTATTGCGAAGAAAGACCAAGTGAAACTTTGCGTGGATTGTCACGGTGAACAACAAAAACGTAAGGCAAATTTACAACCACCGCATATTTATGCTCCGCAACAAAAGGATAAACAATGACAGCTTGCTCACGCCGAAACTTTGTTTCCGGCATGGGAGCGTTAATCCTCATGACGGGAACATCAATAAAATCAGTGGGACAGAACGCAAGCGAGGCGAAAAAAACAATTCGTTATGCGATGTTACACGATGAAACCGCTTGTATCGGTTGTACTGCTTGTATGGATGCGTGTCGTGAAACCAACCAGGTCCCAGAAGGGGTTTCTCGTTTGGAGATTATCCGTAGTGAGCCTTATGGTGAGTTTCCAAACGCAGAATATGAATTTTTCCGCCATTCTTGTCAGCATTGTCACAATGCACCTTGTGTGCATGTTTGTCCAACAGGGGCGTCTTTTGTTGACAAGGAAACAGGTATTGTCGATGTGCACAAAGATCTTTGTGTCGGTTGCCAATATTGTATTGCTGTCTGTCCATATCGTGTTCGATTTATTCACCCCGTGTATAAATCAGCCGATAAATGTAACTTCTGTCGCGATACCAATTTAGCTAACGGCAAATTACCGGCTTGTGTGGAATCTTGCCCAACCAATGCGTTGACCTTTGGGGATCTGAATGATCCTGACAGTGCCATTTCACAAAAAGTCAAATCGCAGCAAGTGTATCGGACGAAGGTGGAATTAGGCACCGATCCACAGCTTTATCATGTACCAGCTAAAAGAGGGGAGCTAAGACGATGAACAGTCCATTTCATTTCCCGTCTTTAGTATGGGACCATACCATTGCCGTTTATTTGTTTTTATTGGGGATCTCGGCCGGTGCAACCATGTTAGCCGTTTTGTTAAAACGCGCAGGGTTAGCAGGCGCAGAACCGTCAAACAATAACGTGATACGTTGTACGGCATTTTTGGCGCCATTAAGTCTGATTATTGGCTTGGTGATTTTGATTTTCCATTTAACTAAGCCATGGACCTTTTGGTACTTGATGTTTAATTACAGTACCACCTCTATTATGTCGATGGGGGTTATATTATTCCAAGTCTACATGTTGTTTTTACTTGTCTGGTTAGCGATTATTTTCCGGCAACTTGTGGCAAGCCTAATTGAGCAATATGCCAAACTGTTACGATTTGTGAATAAGTTGATTGCCTTTGCTGCCAACTTCACTGGGTTAATTGAAATTATTTTGATAATTCTCTCTGTGTTATTGGGCGCCTATACGGGCTTCTTATTATCGGCTTTGATTAGCTACCCAATGTTGAATAACCCAGTGTTACCAATTTTATTCTTGGCATCAGGGACATCGTCAGGTATTGCGGCATTAATTTTCTGTACTTTGCTCTTTACTAAAGAAGATACCCATTCACCTGCGTTAGGCTTCTTACATAAGTTTGAATTGCCGGTAGTGTTGATGGAAATCTTTTTACTTGCCGCCTTCTTTATTGGCTTGTATTTAGGGGGCGGTCAAAAAACGGTGGCATTTGAGACCGCACTTTTAGGTGGATTCTGGGCAAATGTCTTCTGGATTGGGGTAGTTGGCATTGGCTTAGTCTTGCCATTATTCCTCAATGGCATAGCAACTCCGCAGTTAAAACACCGCAAAGACTTTATGCTACTGGTGGCTTGCTTAGGCTTAGTTGGCGTGTTATGTTTGCGTTTCTTTATCCTCTATGCAGGACAAATGACGCTGGCATAAATGCTTCATTTTATGAGAAGGCGAACCTAAGTTCGCCTTTTTGATACAGCTTTTCAGATTTGTTTATATTCACTATGATCCCAGAACTTGGTTTTTTGGCTTTACTGATCGCTTCTTTGTGTGCGTTCTTGCTTGCGCTAGTGCCACAAGTCGGCATTTTTTTGCGTAAGCCGTATATGATTGGTACTGCGTGGAATTTGAGTTATCTCTTTGGGATATTTACCTGTATAGCGTTATTCTGCCTTGCCTATGCCTTTGCGCTCGATGATTTTTCTGTGCAATATGTGGCACAGCATTCTAATTCACAACTGCCAATTTTCTTTAAAGTGTCTGCTACTTGGGGTGGACATGAAGGGTCGATGCTATTTTGGTTGTTTGCTTTAGCACTCTGGTTGATGCTCTTTGCGTTTTCCAGTCGTCATAAAGATCCAATTATTTGTGCGCGAGCACTTTCAGTGCTTGGGCTCATTTGTTTTGCTTTTTGCCTCTTTATTTTATTTTTATCAAATCCATTTGAACGCAGTTTTCCACAAGCATTTGAAGGGCGTGATTTAAATCCGATGTTGCAAGATGTGGGGCTGATTTTTCACCCACCTTTATTGTATTTGGGCTATGTGGGCTTTGCAGTCAATTTTGCTATTACCATTTCTGCTTTAGTGAGTGGGCATTTAGATGCCGCCGTGGCTCGCATGATGCGCCCTTGGGTCTTGCTATCTTGGTTATTTTTAACTTTAGGGATTGTGTTAGGCTCTTGGTGGGCGTATTACGAACTAGGCTGGGGCGGCTGGTGGTTTTGGGATCCAGTCGAAAACGCCTCATTGATGCCTTGGTTATTAGGTTTGGCACTATTACATAGTCTATCTATCACAGAACAGCGTGGCATTTTTAGTTACTGGACGATACTATTTTCACTTTTGGCATTCTCTTTCAGTTTACTGGGTACCTTTATTGTGCGCTCGGGCATCTTAACCTCTGTGCACGCGTTTGCGGTAGATGGTGAGCGGGGTATTGCCTTACTGATTTTATTCTTTTTATTGACTGTGAGTGCATTCACTTTATTTGCATTAAAGGTTAACTTGCCACAAAGTGCGGTACGTTTCCGTTTAATTTCGAAGGAAAATGCCCTGTTGCTTCTCAATATTTTATTGACGATTGCCACGGTCAGTGTCTTTTTAGGCACTTTTTATCCGATTGTCTTTACCGCATTACAATGGGGATCTATTTCAGTCGGCGCGCCGTATTTTAATACAATTTTTCTGCCACTGTTTGTGATGGCAATGCTTGCTATGATTTTGGTATTGTCTTTACGTTGGAAAGCACTGAATAAAAAACCGTTTATTCAACGTACGTTATTGTTATTTCCCGCGCTTATATTGGCTTATGGATTAATCCGTTATTATGTAGATCATAATCAAGGGTTGCCTTTCAATTTCACTGCTTATGGCTTGTTAAGCCTGTCGATTTGGTTAATTTTGGCGACGTTATGGCTACCATGGACGCAGCTGAAACTGAAGCAGCTCGCCATGGTGATCGCGCATTTAGGTGTAGCGATAACGGCAATTGGGGCGATCATGAGTAGCTATTACAGCAGTGAGATTGGCGTGCGCTTGGCACCGCAACAACGCCAAAAACTCGGTGATTACGAGTTTCACTATCAGGGTTTTCAGCATGTGTTAGGTCCGAATTACACCAGTGAAAAAGCCCATTTTGTGGTGACAAAGCAAAACCAGGCTTATGCTGAGATTTACCCAGAACGCCGTTATTATGATGTGCGTACTATGAACATGAGCGAAGTTGGGATTGATTGGGGATGGCTTGGTGATGTCTATATTGTAATGGGCGATAAATTGGGACAAGGCGAATTTACTTTCCGCTTGCAATATAAACCCTTTGTCCGTTGGTTATGGTTTGGCGGGCTTTTGATGGCACTGGGCGCCTTGCTTGCCATGTTTTCCTTGCGCAATAGCAATGAAGCAAAACCACGTCGTCAATCAGATTGAATGAACAGGTGAGAGTGTGGGTATGCTACATCAGCAAAAAAGAAAAAATCACTTTGTGTTTTTACCGCTTGTGATCCTGTTAGCCGTATGCGCTTTATTATTCATCGGATTACAGCAGGATCCGCAGAAAATCGCTTCTGCCTTAATTGGTAAGCCTGTACCGACGTTTTCGCAAGCCGATCTTTTGCGCACAGAAAGACGTGTGACTCAGCAGGATTTACCTCAACAGACCTTTTTACTCAATGTGTGGGGCAGTTGGTGTGCGTATTGTAAAAAAGAGCATCCTTTTTTAATGCAATTAGCCAAATCGATGCCGATTGTGGGCTTAAATTACCGTGATAACCCCCAAAATGCGTTGGCAATGTTGAATCAACTAGGTAATCCTTTTCAGCTTGTCATCAATGATAGTCGCGGGGAATTAGCACTGAATTTAGGGGTAGATGGCGCCCCTGAAACCTATTTGATCGATCAATACGGTGTGATTCGTTATCGTTACTCAGGTCCATTAACGCCAGAGGTATGGCAAGAAATGTTTATCCCAGAATGGCAAAAATTGGAGGCTGAAAATGCCAAAGTGCGGTAAGTTTTTACTGAGTTTTGTCTTTGTGATCAGTGTCTTTGCGCGTGCGGATATGGTGGATACTTACTCATTTAACAGCCCTGAAGAACGGGTTCGTGCAGTGGCGTTAGCAAAGGCGTTGCGTTGTCCACAATGCCAAAATCAAAACTTGGTCGAATCCAATTCGCCAATTGCCTATGATTTGCGCATTGAGGTGTATAACATGGTGAACGAAGGAAAAAGCAATCAACAGATTATCGATGCGATGACGGCACGTTTTGGTAATTTTGTGTTATATAAGCCCCCGTTTCAGTGGACAACCCTGTTGTTGTGGCTTTCGCCAATCTTTTTAACTGTGTTAGCGTTTGGTCTCATGTGGCGCTATGCTAAAAAGCGTGAAAAACCGCAACACTCTGTAGCGTTAGATCCTGTACAACAAGCGAAATTAGCGCAGTTACTTAAACAAGCGGAGCACACAGGAGACAAAAAATGATGGGATGGGGATTAGCACTTTTTGGTTTATTGATTGTGGTGTTCCTGATGTTGCCTTTGGCAAAATGGCAAGCATGGCACACGCACTATCGCCAACAACAAAATGTGGCACTTTATCGTGCACAAGTAGCAAGACAATCTGATCCCGAATTGGCGAAAGAGTTAGGACAACGCTTACTAGAAGATGAAAAATTTTTCCAAAATAGACCGCACTTTGAGCAACAGTCAGGTGAAAAAAGTGAGCGCTTTTCGTTTAAATTTCAGCTGTTTTTAATTGTCTTATTGTTGACTGTTCCAACGCTGTATTATTTTTCTTTGCCACGTTATGCTGCCGTCGAAGTCGGTGAGCAAGCCTTTTTAGCGCAACAAATGCAGTTAATGGAACAAGCCATCTCACAGCAACATGAAGATAAAATCACGCAACTTCAGCAAAAATTACGTCAAGATCCTAATCATGCCGAAAATTGGTTATTGCTTGGGCAAGCTTATCTGGACAATGCCGAAGTAGAGCACGCCTTAATTGCCTATGGCAATGCCCAACAATTTTTAGGCGATAAACCGGCTATTCTTGGTGCGATAGCAACGGCGTATTATTATCAAGCTGGACAAAAAATGACAGCTAAAGTGGATACACTATTAACACAAGCCTTAACGACCGATCCTTTTGAAACCGCGAGCTTGTCTTTGATTGCCACAGATGCTTTTGTACAAGGAAATTATCAGAAAGCCGCACAAACCTGGCAAAAAATGTTAGACTCCGACCGACCGAATGTCGAACGCCGCCTACTGATTCAGCGAATACAAATGGCGCAATTTAGACAGCAATCCAATTAAATAACTTGAAATCAGGAGGGCGAACCATGCCTGATTTTATTTAACCGCAATACGGTGATCAAACAAGCTTATGAACAACTATTCTGATGTAATTATTCTCGGTGCGGGTGCAGCGGGATTATTTTGTGCAAGCCAAGCCGCCAAGTTAGGCAAACAAGTCACCTTACTCGATAATGGCAAAAAAATTGGACGAAAAATTTTGATGTCAGGTGGTGGATTTTGTAATTTCACGAATTTAGACGTGACGCCACAACATTATCTTTCGCAGAATCCTCATTTTGTTAAATCGGCTTTAGCCCGATATACCCAGTGGGATTTTATTGCCATGGTGGCAAGCTATGGTATTGCTTATCATGAAAAAGAATTAGGTCAACTCTTCACCGATGAAGGAGCCGAAAAAATCGTGGATATGCTGGCGACAGAATGTGCCAACTATCAGGTAAATATTCAGTTACGCCAACAAGTGAGCGGCATCCGCCAACTGAACCAAGCAAACGCTGAACAAGGAAGAAAAGGGCGGTTTGCATTACTTGCTAATGGAATAACCTGGTATTGCGATGCCTTAGTGATTGCGACAGGAGGGCTGTCCATGCCAGGCTTAGGGGCAACACCGTTTGGCTATCAAGTAGCAGAGCAATTTGGGATTAAGGTTTTGCCACCAAGAGCTAGCCTAGTGCCTTTTACTTGGCGTGAAGCAGATAAAGTGTATACCACCCTCTCTGGCGTGGCGTTACCGATAGTGGTTACAGCAAACTGTGGCAAATCCTTTAGCAATCAAATGTTGTTTACTCACCGTGGTATTTCTGGTCCTGCTATTTTGCAAATTTCTAACTATTGGCAACCGAACGAATCCGTGGAGATTAATTTATTGCCTCATCAAGATATTGCGGAATTTTTGCAGCAATTACGTACCACTTCGCCGAAATTACAGCTTAAAAATGCATTAGCAAGAGTCTTGCCTAAAAAATTAGTCGACGTTTGGAGCGAACAACAACTCATCCAGGACGAGCCGATTGCACAACTCAGCAAAGTCCGTTTACAGCAATTAAGCGATTTGATTCATCATTGGCAATTTTTACCGAATGGGACGGAAGGTTATCGTACTGCGGAAGTCACTATGGGGGGGGTGGATACCCA
>BMBC01012330.1:1092-33767 GCA_014362705.1 Columba janthina nitens
GTCAGGCTTGGGGCCATGACACCTCCCTGGGGAGCCTGTTCCAGTGCTTCACCACCCTCTGGGGGAAGAACCTTTTCCTAATGTCAAACCTAAACCTCCTCTGGCACATCTTCATGACATTCCCTCAGGTTCTGTCATTGGTCGCTAAAGAGAAGAGTTCAGTGCCTGCCTCTCCTCCCCTACTTGTGAGTTGTAAAGGTGAGCTTCACAGTGTGTTAAAATCAGGAGGAGGTGGCTGAGCTTTGCTTCTAAAACAGCTTTTTTCACTAGAAGTGTAAAAGTGATGGAGTTCTGGACGTCCAGGAAAATGTTAGGTTTGAAATTATGGAAATGATAATATGCTTTAAGCATTAAGACATATAAAAAAACTTCTCATTCCCCTTCTCTTAGATACTTATAATATAAATAGAAAAATTATACTCTTCAGTGAATATTTAACACATAAGATTTTCAATATTTTCTTTTAAAATCTTTTCATGTTAAATGACAGTTACCAAGGTGAATCTTAGATTTAACTCAAATATGTATTTCATCTTAACTGATGAATCTCTTTAAGCTACTTGAAAGAAATAAGAATTTCAATTTTAAAGGAATAGAGTTGGCTCTCCTTAAAGGCTTGTATATCAGCTTTCCATTGTTTTCTGATCCTGGGCTCCAAGTCTGCTTATAGACATAGTAGGAGAGAACTGCTCACATGCAGGATTAATATTTATGGTTCCTTTATCTTGCTAGAATGTGCTGGACTTCGAAGTGCCATGCTTTGATTGTTTTTAAAAAAATGCAAGGCACTAGTCTGTAGGAGAAATACTTCTAGCCAGAAAATCAGAGACTTTTGTAGTAAGTTCTGCTATTTTTTTTTCTTTGTTTAATTAGAAAGATTAGTATGGCCAATGAATATGAAGCTTTATCAAGCAGCATGCTGATTTGAATTGGCATGATTTCTTTATCAGTGGTGGTCTTATTTGAAACATGTCTTAACTTCTTATGGAATCAATTAAATATTACTTTTCAAATGGTATGGTGTTTCAACAGATGTGCAAACACCATGCTCTTCCTAACAGGAAAAGGTCACAAATAAGTCAGCTTTAAAATTAGGGTTGGTCATGTAATGGTCATGAAAGAAATGCGGTCTTTTATACTGAAAACATAGAGGGTATCCTGGTTCCTATTTTGGGACTGAAGCAATACAATTTTTTGTCAGGGAATCACAACACATGGTCCATTTTTAATACATGTGTTTATTTGAATAAAATGAAAACTAATATTCAATCAAAAAAGCTATAGTGCAATGCTGTCAGTCAGGACTCTGTTGTGGTCTCAGCTTGACGGTATTTATTTCTGTCTGTGATTGGGGTTTGTTTTTTCAGTTAATTTGCCTTCCCGCAGTAGGGAGACTGTATTTATTAGATCTTACCATGCTTAATCTAACATGAACACCTGCTGGGAAGCTGTAATACAGTGTCAACTGCAGCGGTGAGATAAGGACCTGATTTGTTTTTACTTGACACTGTTTCATATTTACCATATTTCTTTAAAAAAACATTTTGGGTTTGGTGTGAATATTTATTTAAGCTGTCACATCTATCGCTGCTATGTTTTACTTCCATAGGCAATGTCATGTCTGACTCCAGTATGTCCCTGCACGAGTCTCTTGGTAATCTTTTGTGTAAGACACGATCTGTCTCCTTCCAGACTTCCTACATCCACAGGATTGTTTAATTTTGAGACTTCTTTCACTTCGGTCAGTACTTAGTGGCTTAGATAGATCTTCTTAGAGAGACCTGTTCATCTAGTGAGAGGAGTAAGTGATATGCGTTTAGGCAGTGTATTGCTCCTATGACTTAATCCAATATACTGAACTGGAAAGAAAAGCCAAACGTATATGATTATTGGCACATCTGTTGTGCTGTTTGCAACTGGTAAATTAGGACATGAATACGTTTATAAGATAGTATTCATGACAAAATATTTTTAGTCATCTTTGTATGGTGTATGGCATTTCTTTGCTTAGATGCCTTACCACACACCTCGGAAGCAGACAGCTGACATTCATGTTAGAAGTAACGGTGAACAGGATATTAATTACTGTCTTTACCTATACAAGCAATATTCTATTCTATTCTGTTTTGTTCTGTTCTGTCCTGTCCTGTCCTGTCCTGTCCTACCCTCCCCTATTCCTGGAAGAAGGTTAAAAAAGGATAAAATTTATATAAAAAGTGTATATTCTGTACATATTCAGAATGACAGAATGACTCGGTGACAGAATGGATCTCTAGGGCAACAGAAGTTGAAGAGTGGATTTTTATCTCTAAGTACTGAGTGTTTACATTGATACTATATAATCAGGTTTATGTGGATGTATTTTTTTAAGCTTCCCTTGAATTGAAGGACTTCACTAATTTTTATGTTTCTGTGTAAATGCAATTTCATCTATATATGCTGACATCAGAAAAAAATACAACTGAAAAGATTTAAAAGAACTACCGCCATGTCACATTGCAAATGTATTTCTTGCACATAAAATCATAGAATGCTTTTGGTTGGAAAAGACCTTTAAGATCGTTGAGTCCAACAAGCTTATGTTCCTATATAGTTTCATGCGTGAATAATTTGTGTACGTTCAAAATAAAGGACAAAATGTTTCCCACATTTAGCTTTGGCAGGCTAAATGGTATATGTGAAGACTGGACAAAAACAAAGATTCATTATTGGCCTCACATCTGAGGAAGCCCTAGAGCATAATATTTTCCTCCGAAGTCCTCTTCAAGATTGTATTTAGTGAATTAGCTTCAGATCTTACTATCCAGTGCTGTTCTAGCACAGGAGGAGGAGCTTTGCCTCACCAAATACTGACTGGCCAACTGAGACATGTGTATGGTGTGTCTTGACATAAGTGCCACGTTTGGGCAGGGATGTGCTGGGGACCTGATCCCCATCTGCGACGATAAAGGAGCCATGTGAATAAGTTGAATATTGGTTCCCTTGTGCATATCTCTTTTCTATTCGTGTAGAGGTCAAGAGGCAAGGGAGTGGGAGCAGCAGGTCTGGTGCAAACCCACGTCCTGTGCCTGGGTAGGGACAAGAACCAGCTGGACCCAGGGGCGCAGGGGAGCTCCTGTATCTGTCGCTGAAGAAATACTCCACAGAGCTGGTTTAGCTGAAGATTTAGATTGGCTCTCTGTCTTAAATCCTTAGGGCTCTCCTGTGTATATGAAGAAAGCTCCAGATAACTGGTTTTATGATGTGACTTTCACAGGTGCTTTTCATTTTCGCATGTGATTGTGTATCCACTGCTTGTTCCAGCAACAACATTAGTGTGTTTAGAGTTATAGAAAGAATGGGTAGAGCATCATGCTAGAGAAATTGTGTGACTGTATAATTAGTGACTGCTTCCCACTTGACTTTTAGAGTCAAAGCTATACAAGCAATTTTATCATTAAAAGTTTCCAGTTTTGAATACTTATATTTGCAAGTTTTGTGTTCTTGTTAGGTGGCCTCTCATATGGGATTGTGTTTACCAACTGCCAAAATGCTAAGGCTGAAAGAGAAGGATGGGATTTTTTTTGTTTGCTTTTTTTTACCGGTCCATCCCGATCAGAATTCTGGGAATACTTAAACAATACCAGTTACTTTGTTACATTTCTATACATGTGTGGAAATGCGGAGTTGTTGCACTTGCTTTTCTCGTTGTTTTGTTTGGCCTTGTTAATGGTGAGCTGCAAATGAAATGATTAAAATTCCACCCACTTCGGCACAGTCTGTATAAACATGGGCCTTCAGAAGGCCAGGGCTCTTTTTAGTTTTAATCTGAAAAATTTTCAGTCTCTGTTCAATGTCTTTGATACCTTGTTTCCACTCTGCTTCACAGTACTGGGCTCTGCTCCATTAAAATGGTTCAAATTGGTTCATGCTTCCCTAGCTCATGATAGTGGTTGGTGAGGTGTCCTCTCCCATTCCCCATCCTCAGTTTCTCTGAAGTCCCCAGTTGTCTTTCAGAGCTCACTTGAATTTTGGCTCAGCTATTTTTGTGAAAATGTGTTCACTCTTCAAAACGGGTTTCATTTCTTTAGGATAACATAACTCTGGGTTACAAACAGCCTTCAGCAGTAAGGAACAGACTCCCTGACAAAACATAGCTAGCTTGAAGTGATTTGGGGGCTCTCAGCAAGAAGGTTTTGCAAAGCTATCTTGTCTGTGATTGCTTCATGATGTTGCTAAAATGTACCTAGCCACATGCGTGTGCTATGGGTATTCAAGCAAGCAAAATTGCCTTTAACGAAGGTAAAGAGGAGAAAAGAGGTCACTGGGACCAGTATCACCAAACCTGTAAAATTTATCTGGAAATACAGACAAAGATGTGAATAGAACCCATAATTTCATTGAGAATAAATTACAGTAAATTAGAAAGAAATAATATATTCAGTTGTGTTTTGTCCTCATATACTTTAGGCTTTCTCAAAGTTTGTCATTTATTCTTTTGGGGAAATTTTCCAGGTGCTAAGGATGACCAGTGCTGTCTATAGCTGAGTTGTAACTGCTTGTCTGCTTCTTGTCTGGGTCTTCAATTACATTTTTATTAGTAGTCTTTAAAAGATGATTAGGTTTGGTTAGCTGAAGTGATTTTAATAATTGGCTTCAAACATGTACTTAATTAGTAAGTGAGGGATTTGATTTAAAACATTTTGGATTGTATTTTGTAGTTATTTTTCAAGATTGGTTTGTATTGATTGATAGCTGTTTCATGTGTTGAGTGTCAATGGCAATATAATCTGTTCCTTAATTTGGTATTTCTTTTGCTATTCAGACTGACAAACTGCGTTATAAATGCAGAATGATGTATGTAGCATGCGGTCATATTTTACTTGTGCTGATGTCTTCTTGGAATTCAGTTCATAAGGCAGAAAGTCAGTGTTATAAAGTTGTTTAAATAATACAGAATTCCATACATGAGAAGCCCTAAAAAGTGTCTAAAACATGCTTTTCTGTTGAAACTAAGGGAATTATCAGGCAATGAGTTAAACAACCCTATATGTGCATTGAAGTTGCCACTTCAATTTGGATCAGGAGTGTGTGTTTTGAAACAGCTCTATTGGTCATCCGCACTGGCTGAACTTGGGTTCACATCCTAGAGCAGCCTTGGAGCCTGTAAACGGAATTACTCTTACATGAAATTAGACTACAAAATGCACTAGTGAGTATTCAGCCTACATCAGGTATGCTGGACATTTGAAAAAGCAATCTGTGCTTTCCTTCTACAGCTAAGGGAATAATTAAATTGTCAGAAATACTGGGCAGTACGTGTAGGCAGGACTACTTAGGTGTCTGAATGGACTGTTCTGTTCTTGGTTCCCATTTCTTTCACATTCTGGAGCTATGAGATATCAGCCTTTTCTGCCAAATTTTTATAGGTTTTGAGGGGGGAAAAAAATCCTTTCTTCCAGTCAATTCCTCCTCTCAATGGACTAATTCTCGAACTGGGCCGGACTGAAGAAAATGCTCTTTTATTATCAGCAAAATAGTTTGTGACTGAGCATACCACTTTGACTTACCACTTAGATGCATCCTACAGGTCCTTAGGCAGTTCATTCTCCAGTTCAGTGGCTTATCTTCTTCATAAATATCAGCAGCAGATGTGTGCTGTTTGAATTTGATCTCATTTATTTTAATACAATGAGAAAACTTAAGATTATAGTGAATAAGATTTTGACATTCTAAGAGTTTGTTGTTTATTCTTTTGGTGAATTTTTCTGGGTGCTAAGGGTGTCATACACTGTTTGTAGCTGCATTACAGCCACTTGTCTTCTTGTCTAAATAGATCTATTTAGAAAGAAAATAAATAAAAGCTATAGTTATCCATCTTGTCCGTCACTTATAACTCCATTGTTCAGAACTCTTGGATGCAAACCATACCTGACCCTTATTATTTCTGCTCATTCTCATCTTCAGCTATCAACAGCGTATTTTGGGAAAGACTTAAGTATGGGTGTTATTTTGCTAACAACCTTTCACTATAAAGATGAAATGCAAAAGATGCAAATAAATCATGCAACTTTTGTGTATTTTCTTTATCCTCATGCCCTCCCTTTCACTCCATGCCTTGTTTTCTTTTATTCGAAAATGTGACATGATGATGAGTTTCTCTTTCAGCCCGTGGCTAGGATCACCACAGGCTAAGATATGGTCCTGGAGTAAGTGAGCTACTTCTGTACTCATATCTGAGTCAGCCATGAAGTAAGCAAGGCAATGGGATGAGAAATCATGCTGTGCTGCATTCTGGGGATCACTTGTGTGGGTGTCCTGTATGCTCAGAGTTGTCTGTGTCCCCTAAGTGCTTCTGAGAGAGCTGGCATTGGGCTGGGGAGGGCATCACTCTCTCCCATGTCCCCAAAATAAAGCTAAGGAACAGGACATCTGTGTGCTGGGGAGTAAGAAGCATTTCTGTGGCAATGGCTCACTGGTCTGCCCTGAGTGCATTCCTGAAACTGGCCTTGTGGGCTAGTGAGAACTTCAGGGAGAAGTGGGGGGCTCTGTTTTGGGCTCGTGACTTAGCACTGTGTGTCTCAGAGTGTGAGCCCTGGGCTGGAGCTGGCCAAGCCGGCAGTGTAGATACAACTTTCGTACAGACATCCCAGAGACCACAGCCTGTGTGCTCAGGATGGTATAAGTTGATGAACTTGCCATTCTTGTGCTCACCTACCAAGAAGTCACAGTTATCTGTATATGCAACAACTAAAAAGGAAATAAAAATTGCACTTATTGCTTTTGAACTGTCAAGAGCCAAGGTAAGCACTGATACTGAAAAACAAAAGAAGGCTTTTCTTTGTTTTAAGTGAGGTCTTTGCACTATCTGTGATTTTGGCTACTAGGGAAAGAGTATGTCATTCTTCTAGATCATGAGTGTACTTGAACAACGTGTTAAGCATCACAGCCCTTCTGGGTAGGGAGTACTGTCAACTCTTGGCTTCTTTTCTCATAGAGGTTGGTCCCCAGTTTAGCTACAGCAGCACAATTTCACAGTATGTGCATGGAGTTTTATATCCATTTTTGACAAAGGTTTTATTTGGCACATTATGTGCTGTCATTTGATACTACAATTTTATATTCTTCACTTCCCCTCCTCCCCTGCCCCTGCTGTGGTTTTGACATCAGTCAAAGTTGCTCTATGGCTGTTTACAGCTATTTACCTTTTTCACAAGTCTTGGTCAGTATGGTTTATATTTTCTTCCAGATTGTTGTGTTATGCTTTCAGGTCATTAATCTCTACATTCCCTTCCCAGGGAGGTCGTGGAGGATCAGACCTCAGAGGTGTCCTGGAATTTTCTTTAGCAGAGTCCAAGGTCATGAGTTTGAATGCATTGCTTGAATATTCATCCAGCAAGACCTTTGGATATGCAGTGACTGAACTCAGCTGAGCACGGCTGCTTGCAGCAGTTGTGATCAGTCTTTGTTTATTTAACCCAGGCTGTACTTTAAAGAGGCTTTGGTTACAGGCATATTTGGAATCCTATATAGATCGCAAAGGCACTGATGTCCTTGTATTGTCTCTGAGTATCTTTAGTGCTGCTGAGCAAAAAGGGAGGCTTTATTCTTTTCACATAGTTATATAATTATTGAGGTATTCTAACAGCTTTTAGATATTACTTGGAGAGATTCTGAGTGAAGTTACACAGGGTCAACATTTCAGAAAAATGTGAGACTACATTTTATAGCTGAGGGAGTAAGACATACACATTACCAGTTCTGGTAGAATTTAAGTTTAGATAAAAATGTCTGTAGCTCTTTTTATTTCAGGAGGAGCTCTCTCCCAAATGTGCTGGGCTAAAAACTGTTTTCCAGATTCTGCTGTTAGACAACTCCAGGACTTGCCAGCGCGTGAACTTTGTCAAACTGCAGACAACTGATTCTGATAACGCTGCGGGTGGTTTCCCTGTGGCTATTTTGATCCTTGTGACAGAAAGGAAAATGGTAAAAATCACATATGTTTCCACTTAAATTTCTTCTGGGATGACATGAACAGTTATAAAAGCTAGTTCACAAATATTCATTGGGAAGGAGAGATAGAAACAATAAAAAACTGGAGTAGAGGACCGGAGGCACAGGGGTAGGATAGCTTCATCCTAAACCCAGCCCCTGCAGAGACACTGGTTTGGAATGTGGAACCATCTAGCAGAAGAGAGGGAGATGGATTTTGGATGTCTCCTGGGAGATTTATTGTAGGACATGTTGGGAATGGTCATTCTACTTTTCATACATGTTGAAAGGTTGTTTCTTTAAAAACTACACATAAATGGAAGAAATCTGCCAAATCTGCACTGTTCGGCACTGCAGAGTTTTTGAGAGGTAGATGCTCAGAGCAGGCTTGGTGCGCATCTGTAGGTCTGTGGGGTACAGGGTCTTTGGGTGTAAATTCAGGATGATTTGGAATATCAGACAAAGAAATAGAGTTTCGTGGCTCACTTGTGATCATGTTGTCTCTCCAGCTTGCTGCGATGGAGAAGTCCATGTCCCAGCTGCTCATCGGTCGCTCCCACCAGTGTGGCACCACTCCAGGCGGCTGGCAGAGCTGCTTCTGGGACCCACGTTTTGTTAAGTCTCAGCCAGCCAGGTTATCTCCCAGTATTGTGCTCTCTTAATGTGGCTATTTCTGCTGAAAAGGTGCCAGAATACTCCTGGGAGCAGCCGCTCCAGCAGCCCAGGGCAGGCGCTAATCTCCAGTGACAGGGAGATGACAGGCAGCTGGGGCAGGCCAGGGGCAGTAACCTTTGCCACCAGCACAGCTGGCATTGCAGAGCGACAAATACCTCAGTGTTGGGAAGGCATTTAATACCCACTTTGCTTTTATTTCTCATTATGTGTAACAAATATGTTATATTTAATTTATGCAGTGAGAAATTTTTGTGCTGGAGATGAAACCCTTATTATTACAGTTCAGTTTTGCAATATCCGTAAATTCTACATGGGGTGTCACTCTGCAGTAGGAATAGTTGCAATGTAATTGTAGACTCCATTGCAGCCATTTGAGACATTTTGAGAGGTATGGCAAAAAGTGTTAAGAAATGCAGTATTTGGACATCACTAGAAGGTAGTGCACACTACTCAAGAAGGTCTGCGCTAGTCAGACCATGAGCTGCGGAGCCGGTCATTCTGGCCCTGCCTGTGGCTAATGCTCAGTGCTGTAGAAGAAGATGAAAAATTCGTAACACAAGCGTGTGGGCCTGTGTGAATACAATTACGGAAGGAATTAACACGTAGTAACTTCAAAGGGCACTCTCGAGCAAGCAGAAAATTACAGTTTAGCCAATGGAGTCTGTTGTCTCAAGACATTTGTCCATGTTGCCTTACAGGTCACAGTCTGTTTTTTCCAGAGTACACTGTCTAAATGGTGCAACCCCAATTTCAGTTACTCAGCTAGCCGTGACACACATCCCTGAGAAACACTCATTATTCTTTGGCTTCACTCTTCTTTTTACTTTTTATTTATTCAAACAGATTACATTCCCATTTGGATGGGATTAGCTGTGGTTTGAAAGTATTGCTGTGGTTTGTCCTGTGAAAATGAGTGTAGTATTTAGCTGAGCGATGTCTGTTTCATGACCTGAAACATCTTGGATAGAGCACACCAGAGTGTCAACATTTGTATCTAACTAGATTTCCTGTCGTATAAAGACATGAGGCACATTTGGGTACTTCTCATGAGCTTTCCCATGGGGAGAACACAGAATTTGGGTTTTCTTTATAGCTTTTCTAGGAAACAGAAATGTTTTTTTTTCTCCCTCGCTGTTGAGCTTCTGATTAACATCAACACATGTATCCAGAACAGTCTAAAACAGTAGTGCTCAACATTTTGCTGTTATGGGGCACATGAGAGGATCCTGTGGAGTGACCTGCATGCACGTGCATGTCCCCAGTGTGGCCCCATCCTGTGCCACTGCTTACGCAGCCCAATGGAACCCATACATAGCTGTTTTTCCAACAGTTGTCAACATGACTTTGCCTTCAAACAGTTTAACTTTGCATTTTTAGGATTAAAAATAACCAAATAAGTGAAACAGATGTGATTTATATTTAATGCTTATTTGTGCCATTTAGTATGGCAAATCAGAATTTTCTTAAAGAGACATGATGATGCAGCTTGACTTCCAAATTCATTTTTCAAAACACAAAACAGTGTTTAAGCCACTGTGAATAACTCTGTTGCTGCTATGAACATGAACTATTTTTCCTAATTTCATTTAACAGTTTTATTTTGGATACAAGTCATTTTGTTAGTGTTGGAAACCCGTGCACAATAACATAGCTCTGGATATTGAAGGACTGAAACTCTAATTGACTGGCCATGTTTCTCTGAAGACAAAGTGCAATGTAAACAAGAAAACACAAACCATAAATGGTGAAAAACTTACTTTTGAATGTTAACCTCCTGAGCTAGACTACTGAAAATTTGTACTGTAACCAACCTCAGCATGAATGCACACCAATATTTTTGTAGAAAACAAACAAATTTTTATCCTCTGTAGTGGAGGTATTGTTAAAACCCTGTGTAACTGCTTTATGCTATGTATGTGTTCCTTAGCACAAATTAAATTGTTCCTTGACTCAAATAAAAGTAAAATAAATATGTGCTAATATTCAAATGGACAAAGTTAAAAAATAGGGTGAAAATTACACTAACCTCTTCTTTGCTTATTCACCTTTTGGGAAGCCCCATTCCACCTCCCCAGGGGAGACTTGTGCCCATCTGAGACCACCTCTTTGCTAAGGAGGATTTTAGGAAGAATAGGAGGCCTTGTTGCCACTTCTGTTTCTTGAATACTGAGCAGCAACCACAGACACAACTAGATGGCAGGTTGTAAGCCTGGGTTGCAGGTGTATCTCTTCAGGCATGTGAACTCAGGTAATCTTGGCAATTTCCCAACTCTGTTTCCTTAAGTTACATATTTAAGGTATGACTTTGTTTCATAATACCGAGTATCTACAGCCTTAAATGGTAAATGTCTGTTTCTGTTTACAGTCCTTTATACTGTGTGTTAGTATAATAAAAGGGCTGCCTCTAGTAATCCATGGTATTTTTGATGTCCTGATTCAGCCTGTATCTCTCATCTAAGAGTTTTAATTCACAGATCCTGAAGAAACTTGTGGCTGGGATTGAGTACAATGACCAGTGCAGAATTCAGCAGCAGAAATGTGAAAAACCTTGTTTGGTGTGTCTCTATATTTCTGTGCGTTCTGGCCTTTCTGCCAGGAGCACAATATCCTTTGCTACCTTCAGGAACTTGCTTGTGACAGAGACTGCTCTCATCAGCTGTATCCCATCAGTTCCTGGTGTTCCTGCTCTGTAGATAAAAGTCTTGTTGCATGGTCCTGTGGACCAGATATAATGCGATCAGTAGTCAGAGAGAAAAGTCAGTGAACTTTGTGTCAAACCCTTTCTCAGGAGCTGGACCTACACCAAAGAACCCTCATTCCCACAAGAAAACAGTATGATCTCAAAGCTCTCCGTGTTTGCAGCTGACTCTAGCTCCCATGATATAGTTTATCTCATCCATGGTAAACACTGAGAACCAAAGCTTACTACTTTTTCAAGCTGAACCCAGCAGAGGAGAATTTGTTCTTTTTTTTCTATTTTGAGGCCTTCTATTTTTATACTGCAATGAAAAGCAGTACCTAGTACTTAAGAGCAAACCTCTGAATTCTAAATGCAGTTCGCTCTCAGGATCAAGGGACTGGAGACTGGTTCTTCATATTGATTTTTCCTAGACTTTTCCAATCCCTTTGAGCCAGTGAATAAATTGCCCCTGTGTTTTCTTGCCTATAATATGTCCTTATCATACTCCACAGCTGAAGCGGTTTCTCAGAGAGCAGGAAATGTTTTTCTCAAATGTGTATTTGTATTTTCTTGATGAGGATGGACTCCTGAACTTTTCCCATCTACCTATATATAGATTTTTTAAAAATTGGAATTAGTCCAATCCATTATTTTATCTCTGTTACTCTTTAAATACATTCAGATATATACAATCAAGGCGGTAGACAGTTTTATACAAGAATCCAGCATTGAGAGAAGGGTGATTCTTTGATGCTAAAAGAGGGGATTGTGAGATTTTAGATATATAAATGAAGCCACTGGATTTTTGTGTTTCGAATTGCTGTGTAAAGACATTTAAAGCCTCCTGTAGTCATTGGATTCCTCTAACTGGATCCAGGGATATCACACAGAGCTGCAAAAACCATTTTATGATTAAGGCTGCTATCTGGTGATGCAGTCTTCGGAAGAACTGTTTGATGCTTTCCAACAACTCTTTACATTTTAAGCTATATCAATGGTTTTAAAAAACATTCCGAAGATCTAGTAGCATTTCAAGAGAGCCCTCAGGGCAAGGGGTGCAGAATCAAACAGCCAAATAGAGATGAGGCTGCTGCGGCCCTGTGTCCCCAGGTCCAGCATGATATTCCCACTAGGTACACATGCACACTGTATATATGTGTGTGTACATGCTTATATATATACATGGATCAACACAGACAGAGGACACACAGTGGTCACACAAACATGAGTGGCATAGGTGACCTGATGCTGTTTCTCCTCTTCAGCAGCTTAAGATGTAAGTAAGATATAGACATCTATATAGCACATCTGTATAGACATATCTAAGCATATGTATTCACATACATGTTCTCAGTCTAGGCTGTAGCTGCCCCTGGATCCCAGTCTCCCCATTTGGTGGCATCTGGGTGTGTAAGCCCCTGAGGCGCAGCCCTTCTGCAGTTGCTGGCACCCCAGCCACATGGACCTCTCTGCCCCTGGTCCAGCTCCAGCTGCTGCACTCACGCACGTGCCAACAGAAAAGGCTGCCCATGGGGACAGTTCCCTCCCATGATGGTTTGGGGAGTGGTGAGTGTCTCTCCCTTGTGCCTGTGGTAATCAGTACTTAATCAGCCACCCTAACAAAGAGGCTCTGTGCTCAGGCTGCACACCTCAACTGAGATGTTCCCTTCATTTTTCTCTCCAAACTGGTGGGACAGGCACCAAACCACTTATACACAGGTGAGGTGATACCTGTAGTTTAGGTGTACAGCATGCTCATTTCCATAAGAACCCTGTTGAATATTTGTTATGACATTGTTTATCTATTTTTTCTTTTTTTCCTGGAAAGCTGAGTGTAAATTCCATTTCTTTTGATGCTCAATTGCTGGGATTTGCTCCCACTGTCTTCATGCTGCTCAGAGAGTCTTGGCTGCACAGGCAGATAGCTTTTGAAAAGCTACAGCTAAAACCTCACACCCCTGCGGCAGATTGCTGGAAGGCTTTCAGAAAAGCTTTGAGCTATTCAGTGGGAAACAATAAGAGTGACCTGTTGGCCCTGGAAAGATGACTTGGTACCCTGGAAAGAAGGAGGTCTTGGTGTGTGTCATATTACCCTGAGTCAGCTTTATCACTGAGAAGATTTAATGATAAAAGCATGTTTACTTAAAACACAGATTTACAGGAATGGGATGAAGTCACTAAAAAAGTTAAAATCACAAAAACATATTACTAAGGGTACACTTAAAGCAAATTCTTCTTTCCTACTTCAGCATTTCAGGTCACTTGTAAGGCTAGTTAGCTCCTTTGCAGCCTGGTCTGCAAAGTAGTCAGAATTAAGTGATGAATTGTAAGTGTCTGGCTTCTGGGTAGTTCCCAGAGAGAGCTGCTTTGGGTGATCCTCTCCGTTGCTGTCTCAAGAGGGAAGGAGCTCCTGCCTCTCTCCTCCTGTGTCCCTGGCCTTGTTCCCTGTGGTGGGCCATTAGTCAGCCTGACATGATGGTGGTGGACCAAACTCAATCACACCCACCATCTCACCACAGTGGCTTGGTGAGCATTGCTACATACCAGTGTGTTAAATAGGCATTAAACTGCTTTCTCAGGTTTTGGTACTCTTAACATAGTGTGAATTAAATGTTTTGTTTAATGAGAAATAAGAATAATGGACTTTTTTTCTTTCCCCAAATTGTTTGTGCTTGCTATATGCTTTGCAGAGAAGCTACCCCAGATCTACAAACATGAGGAAAGGGGAACAGCATGCCTAGGCACTGTGATCTTTTACCATCTGATAGATGAAGGGTAACATCTCCTAGGACTCTGCCAGAGTCAAGTCTGGTTTCTTACTGAGTTTGTTTTATTTTGCTGCACTGAAAGCGATCTCTTATGGAGTGAAAATATTGAAGAGAGAAACCTTAAAGAAAAGCAAGTAAGCTTATTGGAATTTTTCAGCTTAGGATCTGTTTTTAGAACTCAAAGTATTCAACACTTGATTTGAATTAAAGCACAAGCCCCTAGGCTGAATCTGTGACTAAAACTGAAGGAAAAGATAAAAGGTAGACTGGCTTGCATATATTAAAATCATGGTTCTTTTTGCATTTAGGTGGAAATTATGTCCAAAATTGAGTGAAATTAGTTGATCCAAGGTGACCTTTTCAGTTCATTGCACTGGTTGGGTATCCTGTAGGATGAAACAGCTCTAGGCCAGAATCGTGGGGATTAATGCCACCAGAAAGGTGTATTCATTCATGCTTAGTAAGATTGTCCTGAGTTGCAAGCCATTAAACTGTTAGTATTTCAAATATCAACGTTTAGTCTGAAACAGTAAGCCAGTCTTAGAATAGAATCATAAAATTGTTTCAATTGGAAGAGACCGTCAGGATCATTGAGTCCAACCGTAACCGAACTCTAGCATTAAACTATGACCCTAAGAACCTAATCTAAATGCCTTTTAAACCCCCGCAGGGAACTCCACCACTTCCCTGGGCAGCCTGTTCCAATGCCTGAGAACCCTTTCCATGAAGAAATGTTTCCTAATATCTAATCTAAACCTCCCCTGCTGCAACTTGAGGCCATTTCCTCTCATCCTATCACTTGCTACTTGGGAGAAGAGACCAACCCCCTCCATGCTACAACCTCCTTTCAGGTAGCTGAAGAGAGCGATCAGGTCTCCCCTCAGCCTCATTTTCTCCAGGCTAAACAGCCCCAGTTCCCTCCGCTGCTCCTCATCAGAATTGTGCTCCAGACCCCTCACCAGCTTCATCACCCTTCTCTGAACTCACTCCAGCACCTCAATGTCCTTCTTATGATGAGGGGGCCAAAATTGAACACAGGATTCAAGGTGCGGCCTCACCAGTGCCAAGTACAGTGGCATGATCACTCCTCTGGTCCTGCTGGCCACATTATTCCTGATACAAGCCAGGATGCTTTTGGCCTTTTTGACCACCTGGGCACACTGCTGTCTCATATTCAAATGTCTGTCAATCAACACCCCCAGATCCCTTTCCACCAGGTAGCTTTCCAACCACTCTTCCCTGAGCCTGTAGTGCTGCATGGGGTTGTTGTGACCCAAAATAGTTTTCATTATGTAATGACGGGAGTCCTTGCAGGTATTTGCAATGCCAACCAGCTATGGCAACATTATCTGTAGTCCTCAGATTGGACCTACCTAAATATTTTTTGTAGCCTACATGTGTGAGCCCAGAAATATAAATACTGAAGACTGGCTGAGTTGTGATAGCTGCTGATGTGCATGGTCTTGCTCCATGGAAGTATACTCATTTAAGTAGTTTGTTCCATCTGCCAGCTCTTGCTGCAGGTGTAGGCTGGAAGCAATGCTGTTAGAGAGAGGAGAATTCTGAGGCTTCAATGCTTGGTTGGTTGACTTCTTTTCAACATTTTTTTTTCCTTGTCTTTGAGAACCATCTCATATGAACCTCAGCTGAACTGCTGGAAGCTCTGATGTCCTTTGTGGGACTGTCAGGCCTCTTGAGTTTTTCTTTTAAAATGCAAGGAGATTTCCCAGTGACTACTATGTTGATAGCATTTTTTGAAAACCCTGTAAGGATTTATATATTTTTTACCGTTGAAAACACTGGATTGAAATGAAGAAGCAGGAACTTGGCCTTTTTTAAATGCCAAATATTGATTTTTTTTTCCCGTATTCATAAATGGGCTTTAGCAGTTGGTAATCAATATTTATGACCTTTTGTGTATTTGTGGGATGCTTCACCAGATGCAAAGCAATTATTTGCTTCTAGCAGCACTACTCGCTTAATCGGTTTTGACGGTGACTAGAGAGGAATATGGATATTCTCCTGGGCAATGATTAGGCTCCATGGATCTTTCAAATCTGGTACAACTCCAAAAATGTGTAAAAACTCTGTTTTGTAAATTAAGATCAAAAACTATTATTAGCTTTTGTTTGTAGTTCAAGCATGATGTCATATTTGGCACAGTGCTGCAGAAAAACTCCCAGCTCACATGGCTCTGATCTGTTCTTTCTCAACTCGGTGTCTTTGGTGTCTGCTCTTGAGGTTGCCTGTGTCTCCTAAAGAGGAATGGTTCATGTGATACCAGCTTTTTAGGGGCTGATTCTGTGTTATCACCCTCACGGGAAAATGGACAGGAGGCTTTGCTTGGAGCTGGTCATTACTGAATGATTTCCAGACACCTTATCCTTACATAAAACTGGATTAAACAGCTTTAACTTTTTATGCTGGCATAAAGTCCTCTGAGGACATTCCCGCCCGACAGCCCCGGGCGTCGTGGGAGAGCCGCATAGAACTTGCTCCGGCATTTTTTAAAGTTTTTTCCCATCCTTCTATTTATACTCCTGAATAACTGTAGTAATTTAGGGTTAAAAAAGCCTTAAGGAAGCATAGTATCACAACAAAAACATATGTTTGGAACTGTAAAGTATTGCAGGAAACAATGTTCTTCCAAGTTTCATAAAGTTGCAATATGTTAATGGCTCTTTTCTAAAGTCTTTTCCAGTGTTGCCTTTTGAGACAGTGAGGATGAGGACTGCTGAATTTTGGAGTAACTACATTAAGTGAAAGTCCCTATAATTGTGGAGAAATAATTCGATCCTTAGTAAGTTTCTTTTCAGTTATTTGAAGTTTTCCTGAATATTTATTTGAATAAATTTTTCACTCTATCAAAAGCATGAAAGCCTCCTGTATATTGTGACTATTTAAATTTAATTTACTTTTGTTACAATCATATATAAACAAAATCTATTAATTGGAAAGGCAAGTATAAGTTAAGGGGAACACTATTCTTCATACATATAAAAAAGCATCCTTTCAAACCAGAAACTTCATCAGTTCATGAGGACAATCTTACTAATTTTGTTAAATTATTATTTCCCTTATTTCTGAGTTCTTTGGCCATGTATGTGTAAGTGCTTGATGAGAATACTATAGGGTTTGCAGTTAAAGGTAAAATAAATCTCTCAGATGACCTTTTTTTAAAAATATTCTGTTTGCTGGCTGAAACATCCTCCTTACAGTTTGTCCACAGAAATGTTTTCTTCCAAATGTGGCGTTCTGTTCTTGTACAAGGTTGAAAAGGATGCAGTAGCTTGAGGGGCAGGTCAGCCAATATGCAGTATTGGATTCACAGCAGATTTAAAGATTGTAACTTGTGAATTAATACGACTGTAAAAGAAAACCTCATAACACTAAAAAACAAGCACTCTCCCATTCCTGAAGGAGTTGTACAATGTGTTTATAGACCTGAATATATCCTGAGAGAAGGCATTTCACACCATTATTCTATTATGCACAGCAGAAGAAATATTGAAGAAGTTGACATGTAAGAGATAAGTAGAAGGGTAAATATTACAGAGGTGTAATTTATATTTACACATGCCTACTCTCTACATTAAAACTAGATTTTATCAACAAAGGTGCAAAGCTTTATAGGTGAATGGATAGAAAACGCAGCCTAATGAACTGTCCCCTTACCTTCATTAGAGCAATGAGGGGCCAAGATATTGTCCATATGTAGACAATATGGCTGGTGCTGTTGAGTCTCAGCCCTTGCTCCTGCAAGACCAACCCGTCATCCCTCACATGTGCTTTGCAAGATTCCCAGCTGGAGAAGCACCATGCCAAGAACTTGGACCAACCCTTGGAACTGCAGAGGTTACGTGTGGACCTTCATCTTGCTGTTGCCCACTGCTGGTTGGATATTCTGCTGGCTGCAGAGATGAATACAGACCTTCCCTGAACATTATGACTTAAAGAGAACACTTGACAGCCTAGTTTTCTGGAAGACTTTTATTGACATTTGCTTAAGATAAACAACATAATTCCTTTGTAGTTTTGCAACACATGAGTAATGACACAATGTTGGACTATTCTGTTTAAAGCCTTTAGACGTAATGGCAGTGTGTGTGTTGTGTAAGTAATGTTGTTTTGCGTGGATTTGTCAAAACTCTAACAGGTATCTTAAAGGCAGTAACATGTCCAGAGCATTTTCCCCCTTTTTTAGAAATCATTACTGTATTGTAGTGTTCCGTAAATAATGGAAGTGAAGCAAATGTTAATCTCCTGAGTACCTGTAAGAGTACTGCTTAGAATATTCAGCCTAGCCTGGCAAATAGTCCTTATGTGACCTGTCTCTTTTGCAATACTCTTTACTTTTTTGAACTCAAGTGAAGTACTTGTTTAACTCCTTCTGTGAAATGTAATCCACTCTTACTATGCCCAATTTTCAGGGCTCTGTAGACTGTAAGTGCACACGAATCTTACTTTACCTCTCAGCATCAGTAGCTCTAGCCTGGATGGTGAGAATCAAACCAGAGCAAGAGAAGACAGCCAACAAATGTCACCACTTCATGTGCAAAAATATCTTTTATAAATAAATAAGCAGTTTTGAAGGTTACACTAGTTGTTACTTAACCAACCAACCACCCCTCCCCCCCCAAAAAAAAACAACAAAACCCCCACAACAGCAAAAAAACCACACATACACCCCCCAGCTTTTCCTGGGAAAACTTTTAAAGCTAAACACTCAGAGAGGTGTAAAATGTTCTCTGTAGACTTGTGCTCACACTAACATTACGGTGTTTAGAGATCACTTTCCAAACAGAGCAGCTGTTTTCTTTTCTTTTTGTGTGTGTGTGTGTAAATGGTCTTTGTTTTTAAATAATGTAGATACTTCAGTAGAGGAAATGAAACAATAAAACTGTAATGTAAATATTTTTAATCTCAAAAGTATGTTTCTCCCACTATTAAATATACATACATAGATATATATGGATTTCTGAATGTGCTGGCAGGTGCTATAGGCTAATGTTTCGTGGGACTATAAGAGTGAGACAGAGGAGCTGGCAGCTTTCTGAGCCTGTTCAGTGCTCTGCTTCCCTTCCTTCCAGATCAGAAGGCATCAGGATTTATTTCACTTTGCCTGCCCCAGGCACTTGCAACCTCATCAGGCAGCAAAGAAAGGACAGAAAGTGACAATGCTCAAGGGCACTCGGGCAGTAGTTCATCTAAATTCCTGCAGTAATTAATTTATCTACAGGGCATTTGTCTCATTTCTGAGTATTAAATAAACCCAAACATTTACAGTTGATGTTAAGAAACCATTGGTCTTAGGATTCAGAAGTAATTTTGTTTTGTGGTTCTCCTACCAAATAGCCAGTAAGGCAGGGGCATCTGCTACATTTATACAGTCCTAGAATTACATTTGGCCCTTTGAAGGCAACTGCGAGGCTGATGTTGCCCCCGGTGAAGATGAGTTTGACACCCCTGCAGTAAGGGAATCAAGAAAATAGTTCCTGGATCTCTGCTGACTTTCTGTTTAATCACATTGCTCTTCGTAATAGTTTGGAGCGGCTTTGTATCTGTTCCTGACGCATGCTTAGTCCAAAATAATTGTGAAAATCAATAGCCTGTGGAGCATCGTGCCAGCTTTAAAAGACAGCTGCCCCACTCCCAGGTTGAGTGTGTACAGAAGGCATTCTGTGAAATTCACTCTTAGCTTCTTCTTAAGCTATCTTCTAAAGGAGCCCCAAATATGCCAAGCTGTTATAGGATGCTTGCCAGTCTGACAAGGCTTTGAATTTTGCCAGCTTCCCAAGAGAATACTACGCCAGAAGTATTTCTTTTTCCTTTTCTTTTCCTTTTTTTTTTTTTTTTCTTTCTCCTTTCTCCTGAAGTGTAGTGGCTCTGTTTGGAGTAGAGGATGTCTAAGACTCTTCCATAGTGCTAAAAGCAAATAATCGTGTAGTCCAAGTTTCAGCAGTTTATAGTAAATAATTAAAGAAAAAATCTAGAAATGTATTGCCTGTGGGTTAACTTTTCTCCTTAACTATGCTTCTTACATGCTTATGATGGTGGATTTGTATAATAAAGTACTTTCAAAAAGGACAGTAGCATGTCATTACTTTGCTCCTGGTACATCTGTTCCAAGTAGTATCTGCTGATCTTTGCTATTAAAGGCAGTTTATGCTGCTCTCTTTTTTTTTTTTTTTTTTTTTTTTTAATTTCTGTCTGTGTGTGCCAGCATTGCAGAATCAGCTGGTATAAAACAGGGATTTAAATTTATTTTATGGCTAACACAATGGTGAACTGAAGTTTTTGTAGTTTACCTTGTTTTTCACAGTGTTCAGTCTCTGTTCTCATTTTCTAAAAACTCCTGAATGGCTGTATTTCACTGCCATTTCATGGGACATATCATGAGGCAGAAGAGGTTCATCTTCCTGCTCCACTGCCTCCCAGGGTATTGTTCGCAAATCATGAAGAGGAAGATTGCATATGAAGGGCTGTCCAAGTGCAAGAGATGTCCTCACTGGACTACAGACTCCGTAACTGCATTACCTAAAAAGCACTTTTGACTTTCTAAAATTCAAGATGGATTTAATGGAACTTGAGATTTCTTTGGTTAATTGAATACATGATGGAGAAAACCTGTAGTGATTATTGCATGGTGGTTGCCAGGGAAATTTATTTAGTATTTATGTTAGGTGAGAGTGGTTAATTTGATGAAATGCAATCTTCATTGCCACCCTTCTCTCACCATGTCTGCTAAATCTGAACACATATCCCATTGTTAAGGTTTTGCTTCTTTGAGTCTTTCAGCATTGGAACTGGGGTGGCAGGAAATCCAGCTGAGGCACTGTTATTTTTGTTCATCATACAGAATTTATATTTTAAAAAATAAATAAAGGTATTTTTATAAAAGGGGAATAACATGTGAACATAACATTGAAAAATCACAGAGAAGACATCAAATCCTTATATGTTAAATGATCTGCTTTACAAATTAGAGGAGTTATGGCCATTCATATCCTATCTGGCACCTTTCTGCAATGAGACTTTTGGAGACTAAAATGTGTGTTTCACAGTAGACCAGCAATAGCCAACAGTGTATATATATATATATGTATATATATATATATGTATATATATATCTACTTTAGTTTTTTTTTTTTTTTAATGTAAATACAGGAAGAAACTTTTGTTGTGTATTCTTCAGATTCATTTTTTCTCTGTTCCAGAATAGTGTATTAGACCTTAAGGAAAGAACAGAACATGATGATCCAGGCTGACCTCTGATGAGGCCAACTGTTCCTGTATCTACTCCAGCATCTAGTGACTGAAAAAAACCCAACTTGTGATTCTTATTATTTTTTTAACTACAAAATTAAAAGGAAATGCATTAAAGGAAATGAACACTTGCACTATTTTTCATTAGATACGTTGGCTCCAGATGTCGGATACATAACCTGTTTGAAAATTAAATTCCTTTTTTTCCCTTATCTTCAGCTTTTCCATACTGAATAGAAAATGTGTTATTGTGGACTGGATGAAACCTTACTAAATGTTTTATTTGTTTGTAGTAAAAGAGGGGCCTTATAAAAACAGCTGAAAGCCCGAGAATCTCTGCTCCTCAAAATCCAGTTCTTTGGCTGGCATAGAGGCAGAAGAGGTATTCCTTGTCATCTGATAACCATTCCTGGGATGGCAAGTTAGTATGTTGAAAACAGGAGTGGTCAAGGGAAAAGCGTTAGGAAACCAAGCACAGAATCAGAATAAGCACTAGGAACAAGATCAGTGGAGAAAAAATTGTGGCTGAGGGGTTGTTCAGGCTAAGTGTTAGCAGGATAGGGCTGGGAATTGTTACCAAAGAAACTATCTTTTTTTTGATTGTATTGTGTAGAAGGGAAAAGGATGTTGCATGCTCTTTGTAAGAGAGTTGGGCTTTATCAGGCAAATGCTTGACTCCATTGTCATTTATTTTTCTGACAAAAGTAAGCTGCAAAAGCAGAGTTTGGACTTCATGGGTCAGAAATACATAAATGCTTATATGCATCATATGCACATCTGTGAGCATGTGTGTAATTGACATTTATGATACAGCAAACTAATAGACAAAGTAGTGAAGGTCAAAATCTAATAAGGTTATCTGCTTTGGCATTATGTATTTCATTTCAGTACTAAAATGGTAAAGCAGGGCTAGGCATCTAAGCCAACAGACATGAAAAGATAATGAATACATTTTGTACTGATTGGCCAAGTTCATCTTGCTCAAGCTGCCTTGGCTCCTAAAATAAAATCACTATTGATCTAGTTCTAAAAATATACAAGATCAGGTAATATCTTAATTCCAATTTCTTCTGTTCAGGCTTTGAAACACTATCACTTGTAGCTGGCAAGTAGACACTGGTAGGGAACAGTGCCATTGTGTAATGCTGCAGACTGAAAAAAATCACCTGCTTGTCCTGTGCTGAGGGCCATCGCTGTCTGATGGAAATGTCAGGCTGGTCTCTCAGCCTCCGAATGGGGTGCAGATGTTTCCAATGGGAGAGGAATTTACCTATATAGCATAGGGGATGATGCAGCAAGAGGTGACACAGCGTTTTGTATGTGACTTTTTGTATCGGAACACAGAAAATTTTATTTTTCCTTTTCTTTGAAGGCAAACACACAATCTGGTAAATATTAGAAGAAGATTGCTCATGTACTGGAAGAGATTCAGGGCAGCTGTTTTGGCTGATTCAATTTAAAAATAAATATTTTTAACAAAATAATAGAAAAATATAGGTATAATATTGTACCTTTGTTTGGCATTTATGGTATGGTGCACTAAGTTCTCATTAAAGTTATCATCATAATTTTTACATAGTAGTTGGGCATCTAGTCAAAACAATGTATGCTCACAAATAACTAGGTCTGGGCCTGGAATATTCAAGAAATATATGACATTGGCTTTCCTTGTTGACCTTGCTTTGTTCCTTTTTTTTTTTCCCCTCACTTGAGTATTAGGTTTGTGAGCTGGATCCAATGTTTGAATCCAATTATTGGATTACTTCTTTGCCAGTTATTCCCCCCAGTCCTTTCCGCACAGGTCTTTGATATCTGTATTGAAATGGGGCTACAGTTAATCTTCCAGGGTGGACTTACTGAAAAGGGAAATCAAGCAGATTGATGCCTTCCCATTTTCAGTATTTATGTCCTTTTGGATCCCAGCTCGAAGGTGAGAGAGCAAAAGCAAAATACACATCTGTTGATGATAAGCATGGTCCTCATGCAATACTGCAGCCTGCAGATCAAGGGTAGAGGTGTTACACCAATTTATTGCAGTCTCTAAATGCCTTTGCCCTGCTTCAGGAAGCTGCTACCAATAGTCAGTTTCTTCTGTAGGATATTGCTTGATGCAGTGATCTTAAAAGTCTTTTCCAACATAAATTATTCTGATTCTATGCTTTTTATTCTCTCTGTTGACAATTGGTTCCTACCCTTCATGGATGTGAGAAGGTTTATGGGCTCTACCTTGTCACCTGGCCACCCCTTTGAACTTGAATCCTAGGATGAAATCTGGACCTTCTCATAGACCTCATTCCTTGCATATTTGTTTAATTTCATGCTGAATTGACTGTCTTCCTGCTCTGGGCTTTGCTTTGATGTTACCACATTCTGTTTCCATTATTTGAAGTTGCAGAAAACCTATTTCCTGTTTCCTTATAATTCCTTAATTTAGTGCATTTTAATGTAACTGTCCATATTTCTTTCCTGTGTATATAATGTCAAATAGAGAATAAAATCCAGGATGGTATTAAAAATAGCTTTATCAGCATTAGCATGGGGATAGCTCTGTTATTTCTGGGTAAAAGCCACAAATGAGTTATTCAAGACATGATAAATTAAGGGGACACTCTTGTAAGAAACTTCTCTGTCATGCACAATCCACATAAATCACTGGATATGGGCAGAGGAATACTTTTGAGAATTTTTAATTCTTCTTGTGACTAGAATGAATTCAAAATATAAATGCTAGTTTATTAGAACAATCAAATTGATTTAACAAGTTGATGGTTTTTAGAGCAGTTTAGTTGTGATGAAGCCTTACTGAAGCAAGGTGAGCTCTGAGAGATGCTTGACTAGATAAGACTGCTGGCCAACTCCTTTGAGGACCACATCTCCATCTCCAGTACAGTTTCTCTGTTGTGAAGCCGTAAACTCCAGAGTCCTCAGGCCTGAGGCAGGAGGTGGTCTAACTAGGACCACCCTGGAGTCAGGGGTTTCTGGCCCTTTCGTCACCTATCTTCATTCCCCACTTTTGTTTTAACACCCTTACTGCAAACAGATTAGGCATACTGTCCTTGCATCTATAGTGGCAGTGTTTATTTCTTTGTCTTTTTTGGTCATTGGACCTTACCAGAAACAATGTATTTGTTGCATCCCTTTCTGAATATAAGAAGGGGGAACATCCATCCTGTTGCTAATGTAGTCCACATACCATATTAAGCACAAGCTTACCACTCTCACAATAACTGGCTTTACTGATGCTGTTAGTGAAGGCCTGGGAATGGGATCCCCTGGCCAAGCTGTGCTCCAAGGCACATCCTTGAAATTTGCCCTTTGTAACCTATTGTAATCTCAGAGAGTTTTCTGCCTCCTGGTGATACTCCATCTTAATTCATTCTATGCAGCTTAACTTGAATACAATGTCATAGCTAATTGCCACCATCTGCTTGCAAACCACAGTAGTTTTGTCTACCACATGTCGCAGCAGCAGCTAAACTCTGGCTACTTGAAATCTGTCCAAGAGCAGACACCTAACTCAGATCCTCTGAGTTACTCTCTGGAAGTCCCTGCCTCTCTTTGCCAACTCCACATGCTACTTAGAATCATGGAATGGTTTGGGTTGTAAGGGACCTTCAAAGCTCACCTAGTCCATCCCTTCTGCCATGGGCAAGGACATCACTAGACCAAGTTGCTCAAAGCTCCATCCAGCCTGACCTTGAATGTTTCTAATGATGGAGCATACACAACTTCTCTGGGCAACCTGTTTCAGTGTTTCACCACCCTCATCATTAAAAAAAAAAATTATTCCTTGTATCCAACCTAAATCTACCTTCTTTCAGGTTGAAACCATTGCTGCTTGTCCTGTCACTGCAGGCTCTGGTAAAAAGTCTCTCTCCATCTTTCTTATAAGCCCCTTTTAAGTACTGAAAGGCCACAATATGGTCTCCTTAAAACCTTCTCCAGGCTGAACAACCCCAATTCTCTCAGCCTGTTCTCACAGCAGAGCTGTTCCAGCTCTCTGATCATTTTTGTGGCCTCCTCTGGCCCCTCTGCAACAGGCTGATGTCTTTCCTGTGCTGGGGACCCCAGAGCTGGACACAGAATTCCAGGTGGGGTCTCATCAGAGTGGAGCAGATGAGGAATAGTGGAATAGAGGACAAAACTTAGGCACTTAACTTTTGTTGACCTGTTTATATTAGTCTCAACTAGCCTGGAGTGGAGAAAGCTTACCCACCTTATATTGTGGGGCTACAACATTTACCTCCTGGGCCACAAACTCATCTGAAGTGCCTGGAGGGCAATCCTTGGGGACAGTTAATAATGGGAGCGGTTACATTTCTTGATACCTGTCAGCCATTCAGTTAGAGGCACCTTTTTGGTGCCATGGCCAAACCACATGCCATGAGGCTGAAGGAAGAGGGTCAGCAGCAGCAGGAGATGGGCAGTGGTTTAAAGTGAAGGGGGATAGGTAGAGACAGAATACTTGAGTTCCCGTGATTGTTTCAGTAATCAAATAAGTGGACATTTTAACACAGGACACTATGCAGAAATAAAGACTCGAAGAGGACTTAGGCTCCGTGCTTCTTGCTCAAACAGTCTCTCTTGCTTATTCACGTATCCTAATGAATTGCCTGCAATGGCCCTGTCTCCATGAACAGTGAAGTTTTTGCAGGTGCCAGTCCTATTCATCTCAAGGTCATAGAGCCTGGTACACTGGTGCATCAAACTTGGGATTTTATGTAAAAGTGTTGGATTTCCAGATGAACACCAATGATTAGCAACTAGCGTGTGGTAGTCTGCGTAGAAGGAAGGATGCTGTTTGAGTGGTGAGCTCTCACTTCTCTCTCTCCCTCTCTCCCTTCTCTCCTTTATGTTCAGTCTTTGGCACTAGTCCCTGTAACCAGCTGTCATCAGAGTGTGGAAGATCATCTTCTGATGCCAGCAGCAGCATCTGGATGCCTGGTACAGCTCATTGAACAGTTATCTTGATTTCTGTTGCGGTCAGCATGCAGCTGGAATTTTTTATCCTGCCTGGATGCCTTTTCTCTTTGGCTCACCTTGAATTATTTGGAATTTATATGTTTCCGTCCCATTGGGGAAGCAGGACTCTTTGCAGTTACTTCTCAGTACTTGTGAAGAGGATCCTTGAAGCTGAAATATGGGGAGAATTCCCTTCTGCTGTTGTGTTTGGATGCACTTCTTGTAGGAGAAGCACACTAAAACTTACTCTCACCCTGAAGCTGTTGCACACTTGCAGAGCTAATGCTGTCTTGGACTGTCAGTACAAAAGGAGAAGCTTTTGTAGAGGTGGTTGCAAATTTTTAAAAATTTGTTTTGTATCAGAAAATTCTAATTAATCCAAGCAGAAACTTTTTTTAAAAATGGAGTTTCAATAAGGATCTTTCTTGAGTCTAAGGTAGGATTCCTGCTAGCAAATACAGATACGAAAGCAAAAAAAACCCCATGAATTACTAGCAATGGACCTCTCCCCACCCTTCACCTGGGTATGAGGGAACGGGGTTCAAGTTCCTGCTTTACCTGATGTAGTGCTGTGACAACCTGGCTGCAAATTTGGGGTGTTTCCCATTACAGCCTTTTACTAGGTCAGATGAGGTGTTAACCCCATAGCCTGCTGGCTACCATGTGTGCCACAGAGACAAGGAGGGCTTCCCTCAACCAAGGGCTGGATTCTGGAGATGGAGGAAGAAGAGGTGTCTATCCCAAAACTGTTAGAAAGAACTGCATTTTGTCACACTGTGGGGCAAAACTAGGTATCACTGCTGCATTTTTTTTAAAGGATCTTGGTTGTGGTCTGGGCCATACCTAACTACTCGTTCTCTTTTCATGCTTGCTTACTCTTTTACTGTGTGGGGCTCCAAAATATCTGGAGTGCAGGTTTAATTGTCCTAGGAATACACCTCTGCTGCCTTTTGCTGTTCTGAGACTGCTCCTTGCCTGACAGCAGTTTCCTCGGGCTGTGAGCAAACACGCAACCCACAGAAGGAGAAGCCAGAGGATTGCTACCAAATTAGGAGACAGGGTTGCTGGCTAGGTCAGCAGAGATGCTGTGGAAATGTAAAAGACAGCTTTCAGATCCACCAGCTGCTCTGAAGAAGCCTGAAGTAGTTTCTGGAGCAACAGCAATTTTCAGGGTTCTGGAGCAACAGCTATTTTCAGGGATGCAGGGAAAGTGAGGAAATATTTTGGGGTTGGCTGGGGCTTCCTTCGCTTAGGGCTAGTTGGTCATCACTTTTGGACCCTTGGACAATTTTCTTTAGGAGGGAAATCTGCATTTCATTGTGTCTGAAAATGTGGTCCCTGAACTGCATCAGGAGAGACCTTTACAGGGGAGCAGCGTGTTGGCACATGTGCTGTGGTCGCCAACTGGCTTCAGTGTGTTTGGGGCTGATGCCCCTGCCTGGCTGGTGGAAGGGAGGGAGAAGGGGTTTAGGCCTCCTCACACTATTGCTGCTTTGTGTACGTGGCCAAAAGAGCCAAGTGGAGGTATTCTTGCCCAGGGAAATGATGGCTTTGTGTTCTCACCACCCTGAGTCGTTTGTGGCAGGAGAAGGAAAGGA
Organism: Columba janthina nitens; assembly: GCA_014362705.1. Lineage (NCBI taxonomy): Eukaryota > Metazoa > Chordata > Aves > Columbiformes > Columbidae > Columba > Columba janthina. The sequence goes on from BMBC01012330.1 coordinate 29,013, forward strand.
GAAGCTGAGAGTGAGCAGCCAGGGACAGCTGATGGTCCTGGCTCCCACTGAGGATGGACAGGTCGAGGACTGCTTTCACTTGTCCTCATCTGTCACCTGAGGTCCATCCCAAGCAGCAGTGATCCGCCTGCATCCCCATGGCTGCGTTCCTTGGGGCTGGGAAGAAGTAGGGGACAGCTGGACCCTCACAGGTGATTTTGGGGTGCAGAGTGAAATAGGGCAGAAATCTTGTCAGCAAGTGTTTATTATAGCTCTGACCTCTTCAAAATAACAGGCTTTATTTGGGGTTTGAACCAAAAAGGCTGTGACACCTTTAGATTATTGACTGCTAACAGCAAGTCAGCAGCTTTATTCCCAGGACTTCGTGTGATCTTTCCTACCTGCACTAGTTCAGTGTTCTCCTCGCTTGGCAGATATGTTAACTGGAATAACAAGGGAAGATGTGACTGCGGTTACACACGAGGCTTGGCAAAGACTCTTTGTCCTGTACATTAGCCACAGATTTATCCTTCTGCTATGTGTACCGTCAGTTTTTAATTTCCTCCCTTTATTCTGTATTCCAATTTTCCTTCTTTTTTCTTCATCCTCTTTGCCTTTGCCCAGCCTTGTTTCTCCGTATGGTTCAGTGACTGCCATCTTTTACCTTGGATCTTTCCCTTAGTGTCAGCAAGAGAAGGGATGAGACATCTCCTAAACACACACGTGCATTGGAATCCCTGTCGATGTGGGCATGTGCACACGCCCAAGTATGTCTGATTGGTTTTGCACCAGTAATTTAACCTAAGCCAACTATCTTTTATTAAATCCACAACCATCAAATAGGGCATAGGCAAGAACTGCAAACCATATGTTTCTTCTGTTTCACCACATGCTGTTCTGACTGCATCTTATAAGTAATATGCATATGCCCCCTACTGAAGTTACGGAAAGGTGGGGTGTTTAGTTGAAGACAGTCTTTGAATTTAGTTTGGACCACAAAAAAATCTGCAAATCTGTTCTATGTATTTCAGTTATCATTACTACAGGTTTTTTCTTTTAGCAGAGGAGGAGTAATTTTTGAATGATTTGTAATACATTGCTCATAAATTAAAGGCAGGGTATCTGAAACATGTGTAGCTGTGGTCTAATTCCAGCTCTGTCCTCGAAAATACACATATAGTCAAAGAGGGGACTTTAGATTCCTGGATGTTATCCAGTGTTCAGTCCAATGACATTTTAAACACAGGCAGGGAATAGAAAAATTTCAGTCCTTTTTTCTCTTTTACTGGCAGGCTGAGAAAATATGGAAGGTTCTCCCTTATTTTCATGGACAATTTGCTTTGCACCATACTTAATTTTCTGTGCTGAAGACATATAGCTAATGTAAAAAAAACCTTAGTTTATTAACTGTTTACTTTGGAGAATATCCTTCTCCAAAATCGCGCTGCTTTTTTTAACTCTCTTAGTGTTCGTATATGGAGGATGACTAAGGAGAACTAAATGTTAGTGACAACCTTAGGCTGCTGCATTTAATGGTAGTTTCTACCTAAAATGTCCTTGAAAACAAGCCATTTGAGGACTTATTAACATGTTAAAAGTGGTGTGTTAAAAAGCATTATGATCCACTCTGACTTCTGTTGGAAAGAGAGATCAAGCTGGAACAATTTCCTTTATAGAAAAAGTAGAGGAAACTGTTTTGCCTCCCACAGACCTGAATGAGCACACAAAGAGGGCGAATGGCTATGGCAAGTCCTCCCCATTCCTCCCACTTGATGGTGAAATCTTCATTTCCTTAATTCTGTGTATTTCTAAATTCTAATTTCAGTTTATTTTCTGACTGAGCAGATCTAATCTCATAAGGTATATAACAAGTACAATCTGGACTAGTTATGGCAAACACCGACAGTATATTGAACTTAGTAACTTTTCCAAAGGCAAGAACACTCCTTGTGTAAGAAGGTTTTTCTCTAATGGAATCACCGTTGCAAGATTTGTTTTCCTCATATTAAATACAAGGTCCATCACAAATCCATCTAACTGGTCCTGGTTATCAGATCAGAAATGCTGCGGCCACATGGTGCAAAGCATTCATCCAGTGTTGGCTTCTTCTGTTCTTTCAAAATTTGGGGGTTAAACTTGTGCCAACAAGACTTTTGCGAGTCCAGTATTGTTCTGGCCTTCTGCAACCTGCATAAAACCCTAATGATTTGGCTCATTTAACGAAAATATAATTGTGTGTCTCTTCCTGGTCTAGATTAAATTTCTATCGCTGGCTTATCCAGCAGTGCGCAGGATGGGTATCACAGAATTTGGAATGACGACTGGTGTGTTGTGCTAGTCTTTTTCGTGACTGGCTTAGGAATGACAGGGTCCATATTGAAAAACAGATAATCACTAGCAAATTTCAGAGTATATCTGTTAAAATCTACGGTATTCATACTGCCATGAGTACTTAGTGTGCAGGCTCAGGCAGGCAACACCACATCTCTGACATTTCAACGATAAACCCCACTGTCTTTGTGTCTGCTTGGCCTAGAAGGACTTGACATTTCATGCCATGTGAGCTGACTGCATGGTGCACTTCTGTGTTTGACAGATATTTTCAGCTACCACAAACAGAATTTAAGAGAAAGTACTGATGATCTCAGTGTATCATATCACTTTATTGCAAGTGAGAAATGGAAAAGTAATATTGTTTTCATAGTAATTCAGACATACTTCCTGACCACTGTGTTACTGCTTTATTGTGAATGGTGTTGTTTAGGAATTTCAAAGGGAAAATACAATAAAATGAGTATATGAAGAGTTTTTAAAGTATTTATCTTGCTGTATCACTTTAGCCCAGAGTACTGAGCAATGTTGTATTTTAAATTACCATTTTTGCTTTCAGTGGTGCTATGTAACTGAGCTGCCAATCTACCTCATTTTACTTCCTTCATACTTTTGTCACTGCTTCTACAGAAGCAGCATAAAATATTCCTTTTCCCTGCTGTGATTAACATTCATTATCTCACAAAGATTTCATTTTTCAATCCTTTTGCACTTCCATGGTAAAGCAGTGACTGATCAAAATCAAGTCATTGTATACCAGCTAAAAAGGTTTAAATTGATAAAAAAGAATCAGTCCTAAAAGAGAAGACAGCTTTGCCATAACATCTGTTTCTCTGAGGGAAGGAATCGTTTCATTTGGGATGGAAAATATGTATTTATGGATATTAAATTGTTCTTTTGCAGTGCTTTGGTGCATTTGCTACATTCTAGCACTTCATTTTATGTTAGTAAAGACAGTTTAATGCCATAAAAGATCTGCTTGTGCTAGCTGGTAGATGATTAACCTTCATAATGCATTTCATACCCCTAAGAATTTCTCACTCTATTACATTGCCACACTAATCTCTTTTTTGTTACTTGAACACCTATGTCATGCAAAATTGGTGGACGGAAGGTTGCTTTGAGCATTAAATTAATGGGGAAAAGCTCTCCAAAGGGGAAAGGTCAAATAACTTTTGTCCAGAATCTGGAAAGCTTTGACAAATGGTTTTTGAAAATTTTGGTGAAATTGTGGGATTGTTACAGCCACAAAACAATCTTCTCAAGAGGAGAGGTGACTATGAAAATAGCTGAGGACTGGTTTTTAGAAGATAAGACTATTAACAGTTGGACTGTCATAGAGAAGGACTTGAGAGGACTGGTAAGTACAGCATGGCAAGTTTGGTGGATGTAAGCTCCACAATGCTGATTGACAGGGTTGCTTTGTGTCTAAACATGTGTTGGTGCCCATAGATGAGATACTGTATGGTCAGAACAGGCCAGATGAGAAAACAGAGGCAGAAGATCAGACTAAACTATGCTGTTAGCTTGTTGAGCTGGCCAGGGCCCAGGAGAACAGTGAAGCAGAGGAGCCACGTTAGCACCTCCATTGAGACTTTCTTTCAAGTGAAGCATGTAACCTTTCCAGAAATTGTGTTTTGCAGGTGGGAGGCTGAAGTACATATGTTTATTTAAAAGACCTGGCTGTGCTCAGTTTTTGATGCATTGATCTTTTTTCTTCTTTCCACTGTTTCTATTTATCTAAAAATAGCTTCCTGGGTGGTAAACTCAAGCAAAAGAGCTCTCAAGTAATGTAATTGCTGATAATGCGGCAGCTAGAGAAGGATTTACGCTGTTCTTGTTGGAATGATCTTAACTGAAAGGCAGCAAACTCTGAACATAGGCAGATCAACAAAAAAATGAAAATTTATTACACTTGGCTGCATTTGTTGTTGTAGTGAGTGGGTGTGAGAGAAATATTTTCATGATTAGCCTCAGATTGAGGGCACAGCATTGGATCAGATGGTTAGTAATAATGTCTATCTTTTCTCCGGTTACTATGCTTACAACATCAGCTGACTGCAATTTATAACTTTTTTCAGGACATAAAATTTCAGTGTTTCCATTTCCGTTTTGTTTTGAGTCCTCACATCATCACGATCAGGTCACTCGTGGCAGAACTCCAACAAGGAGCCGGGACTGCCTGTCTGTGGGTTTTGTGTGCTGTATCGATGGAGAGCGACAACCCGCTCTTCCTGTGGAGAAGTCCCCATGGACACCAGCAGGATGGTCAGAGCCATCATGGGGAGCAGGAGGGCTGTGAAGAAGGGAGGAGGGTGACGCAGATCTCCTGTCCTGCTCTGCTGCCATATCCCAGATACCTGGCAGCATCTGCCAGCTACATGTTTTCAACACTGTCCCCTCTCCATGGAGCCTCTGGGTCTCCTCTGTGGACACCTTCTTAAG